>CABPRJ010001427.1:2715655-2868724 GCA_902439185.1 Cinara cedri
AGATTTGAACGCTTTTAACAGTCGCGCCGTTAATTCACCGACGAAACCTATAGGTATACGTAATATACGTCGCATACAAGTAGAGTGTTCCGTAAAATAATATTAAGTGCTCCTAGACTTCCATTAATATTTCGACGCACAACTAATTTATTAGTAAACTATATTATAATGCACACATGCCTGTATCATTATTGTTGTAAAACACGAACCGAATGTCTAATACGTACCTACACTATTATAATATAGAACACAATAACCTTAAAATATTCATTGCTATACTACATCGCGTACCTAAATAACGTAGGTACGTTATATAACACATAATAAATGTTATACGTAAATTGATATTTTTTTTGAACTAATTATATTCTTTGAAATGGAACGAATATTGATAAATATACATATATATATATATATAGAAAAAAAAATATATGGATTAAAATCGTATTGAAACGATAACGACGATTATACGGTTACATAAATATTGCGTTGCGTTACACGGACGTCCGTGTATAGATATGCGCCCGCGGGCTGTCGTGTTTACAATGCAATCACGTACGACCGTATAAGGTGTACCTTAAGATAAGGGTACCTTATCATAAAAGTCGACATGCAATCTAATTTTATCCAATAACGCACAAACGCGGTGTTTCCCAATCGAGGTTGTTCGGGTTCGACCCTCAATACAAATCAATTTTTTAGTTAATAGTTTTTTTCTTGCGCCCGTGGTGACATAGTAGTATCGGCTTTTCGACGACTAAACAGTAATAGGTTTTAGATTTACACTTAAGACGCTAACTTCCAAGGATTATTATCGGGCTAGGATCGACATTGCTCCGACCTTCATGGGCATTTTTTGCGTTTTTTTTTTTTTTTTTATCTTAATACGAGTAACACGCGTTTTTTAATCTACGTTAGTGTCTCCATTAGAAACACGACCGTCCGTGTGTCTAGACACAGCGTAAATACTATTTGATTTCAAGACTTTTGATAACACAAAAGTTCAAGGATAATAATATTATTTCAATACAAATTAATATTTTTAATTGTCTATTCGCTTTAGATATCTACATCTAAAATACCAAACATTGGTATATGATTAAAATAAGTGATGTTATTATAGGTATTCGGTATATATAATTGTTTGCACTATAAAAATAATATTCGACAAAATAATAAGTTTTGTTTTAAACGATAATCAGAATCCTTGATCGTAAATGTTTTTAAATAGATTCGATTGGGTTGAAAATCGAGTTAACAATTTTGTTAAAAAATAAGTGATGTGAAACTAAATAATTCTATAGCTTTTTTTTAAAAAAATATCGTATACTTATTTTTAACGAATCAAGAGGCCAGGAGGCCACATTGTTTAATCAAGATGTTTTTTGTTTTTATACATTTTCAAATCAATTTTTTATTATTAAATCAAATTAAGGAATAAATCCGAAAAAATGACCGGGTCAATCACGCGTACACTTCAAGCTGAAGTCAGTTTTTAGAAAATTGGCCTACTGTTATTTCTATGTTGCGTGTATGTTTTAGACAATGAAAGATTAAGGCACCCCCGTTCCGTTTCGAATTCCTTTAAAGCCTTTTCCATCTGACTGCACTCGTGTAAACTTTTCGCCACCTGCCATCACCAGTGCAGCAGATAATGCCAATTCCTCGTGACGGTGTAGTGCGATATTATCTACGCGAGTGTAAAAAGCCGATACCGTCGATTTTAACGATATGTAGTAGGACGGAAAACGCTATCGATGATGTTTTTGACAAGTAAATCGGTGTCTGATAAAATAATAAACATAAATATAGGTACCATGTACTATAATAGTGATGGGCGATTTGAATTGCTTTATCGATTCTGCATGGACGGTTTTATCATTGAATCGATTTCGTTTCTGTTCGATTTAAAATGTACTTTTCTTTGGATTTTTTTTTATGTGTTGGTCACGTCTAATGCAAATTCTTAATTGTCACTATTGTTATATGTTGTACACTGGATGGATATCGTAAAATGTATACAGGTATTATAACATAAAATCGGTAATCAAATATGCGACGAAGAAGAACTTTCGGCAACAATAGTTTTGTCGATAACAGGTTCTCGTTGCGTATCCAATACACCTTAATTCGTGTACTACACAGTATAAAATAATATTTGTTAATTATCACGGACGACTTGAGCGGTCATTTGATAACAATGTTATCACATTGCTTATCGCATTGTTATCAGAACTTACGGTAACATCGTTCGTCCGAATCGATTTTGTTCCGATTCACTGTGGGTTCCACCGGTGTGTACTAGTGCAGCGCCGTACTGACAGCAGTAGTAATACCACGGGGACGAGACACCGCCGAACCGGGGCCGATTTTTATTTTCGCGGTCTAAAACTGAAAAGCGAGGCGAGAATTGAGTCCGTTCTACGCGAGGCCGTAATGTGCAGGAGTACAACATAAACACCGTTACTATTACACGGGTCGCTACTGCAGCCTTCGCCGATAAGCCGTTCCGTCCCATCCGTGTGTTTAGGTTATCAATATTATACGTATTGTCGTAACGATTAACGTTGATAAATTATTATACTGTTATTACCCATACGTATACATTATACCGAATTGCGTGCACGTGCACATTAAAACGACGAAATTCCCGTAGCCCGGTGCAACGTTTTACACTGCAAACACGGCGATCTGTACAGTGCTCACGGGGTAACGCCGTGCAATGGCGACAAAATCGAAAAACGACAAAATACATTTTTAATCGCAATAAACGCAATGGTCGGTAGGCGTTCGGCCCGCGCGCAATGAAAATAACAACGACGATAACAATAATATACCCGGCGTGTAGTCTCGCGGTAGAAAAAAAAAGAAAAAAAATGCACAAACGACAATCCGTTGTGAGCGAGCGAGCGCGCGCGATTTTTATCATTTTTTTTTTTTTTTTCGTTTCGCCTGTACTGGCCGCGTGGGCGTTGACGTTATGCGCGCACGGCGTACGGTCGAACGAGCGGATTTTGCGACAAACTGCTCGGGCGCCGCAACGCGCCGTTTACGCGACCGAGTGCTGTGCGTTTTCGCGCGGCCCGGTGTAAAAAGCGACCCACGCGAACGATTGCCGTCCGTTCGCGATGTAAAGGCGACCCGACCAATTCGTTTACGCAAAACAATAAACGAAAGAGAGAAAGGCCAAAAAAAAAAAACAATCGACGACACGGTACGGCACGCCGATCATCTACGCGTCTACTCGTCGCGCGTACATTGCGGGTCGGTTCGTCCCGTTCGGAACACGTTCGCGACGTTAATTCCAAACGTTTTCCGCACGCGTACCTTGGTGCGTTACCGCGAGGAAACCGCGTCCCCTGCGCGCGCGTTCACCGCGTTACGCGCGCCCGTGCGGCGCGTACGTGGAGGGGACACGTGCGTACGGGGCGAACGGCCGTTTTATCCGGGCCCGAATGAACGCCGGGCAAATCGTATCCGTACGGCCAATGCGATATGAAAGCGTCGGGTCGCGACGATGCACACCGCCCAGCGCCAGTCGCGACGACGGCCGCCGATAATAAAACGCGAATCCGACGTTTTTCACGGTGTTTTTTTTTTCCGTTCGTCGGACCGTTTCATCTCCGTTCGCAATTGCCGGGTTTGGACACTGCCCGTACAAACCGATACGTCCGTACACGCCGTTCGATTCCCGGTGTCCGTAAACCGTGTGGTCGCGGCGAAAAACCGACAAGTTACCGATTGATTTTCGGTAAAAACCGACAGGAAAAAACGGACGGGGTTTCGTCCGCGGGGCCGACAATCTTGCCAACGGAAAAACGGCAACAATTTGTGTGTTTGTTTGTTTTTGTTTCGACCAAAACGCGCGGGTATATCGCACTCCGGAAGGAATGCCGGCGCCATTTCACCATCATTAATGATGGTGTTACGATAAGATGCTATCAAATTACGCAGTAGCTCGTCCTTTATAACTTGGCGAACTCGACATTTTTCGTTTATTTAATATTCAAGACAGTGTGGACTCGAACGTCCCTATGTCTGTTCAAAACGAATTTTCAGCCTGAATATTGGCTTTTTTGTGAGACGTGACTCTATTTGTTAGCCGACTGATTACACGATATCTGTTTAGCCAGAATGAAGTCGTGTCTCAAAAGTAAAAGTTTTACGCGGGAAAAATCATTATGGACATTATGGAACCGTAAAAATCTAATTCCCGACATTTGCATATTATGTTGATTTGTGTCGGTATTTCTTCGGGGGCACGAATAGTTACAGTATTTTCGTATTTTTCTTTCTACAGCTTCTCATTTCGTCATAATCGCACACACGCACGCACACACGAGGTGTTTGGCTAAAATTTTCGAACGCGCGGATTCGCGACGTATATGATTACGTCATCATCATCATCGTTTTTTACAATGTTATCGGGCATTTATCTGGAAACCTCAATGTCGACATTCACCGTCGGTTTTTGTGCTTACAAGACGAAAACGACGAGCGAAAACTTCTCGCGGGCGTCGCATAAACAACGGCGACGATAAAAAAAAAAACCGCTCGGAAACCTTACAATAATAATGCAATATTGTTTGTTATTATCATTATTGTTTAATATTGTTATTCGATCGTGCCGAACGGTTCCCGAGGACGCGCGCGGCATTTTGTCGTTTCCGTCTTACGCGAACGTGGCGGGCACGAAGACGCGGCAGATTCGCGTTAAACCGAATCGATTTTTCCGTTTGTTGGTTTTAATCAATTACGGCGGATTGACCTTATATGTCGAACACGAAGGGGCGAATGCTATCGGCGTTTGTGCGTTGGTTATTTTCCCAGTTCGCTGTTCCAGCATACGAGTGAGATACCCGCGGCGGTCCGCCGCGTTCGGAAACACGCTTGCGCGTCGCTAAAAAGAAATTAAATTGTCGAGAGAAAAAAAAAAAACCCGACGGCCGTTCATCAAACGTACGGCCGACGAGTTCTCGCCAATAAGTTTTAGCGACGGGTCACAATAATTCGGCCGCGCGTACATTAAAACTGACGGCACGGAGTTTGCACGCAACGCGGAAAACGGGAAACGCGCGTACCCGTGAACAACATTATTATTCTGATCTCATGACGGAGAAACGGTCGGTTTTACATTTTCCGTTCCGGGGTTATTCAAAGGAAAACGCGCAAAACGCTCGAAAATGCGTACGTATTATCGGTAGGTATATTATTGGTATTATATACGCGCAGCTGCAGCGCCGTATAGGAAGTGCTGTACGGTTATGTTGTTGTTGATAATAATAATTATTATTATTATTATTATTGTTATTATTATTATTATTATACATTAAACGTAATACAGCTGGGAGTCGAATTTCGTGGCGAAAAAATTTCTAGAAAAAAAAAAAAATCCCAAGCAAAATAATAATATTAGAAAACTATGAAGAAAATACGACACCGTGTATGTGTGTGTCGTACGAGTTATTATTATTATTCCGTGGGGCTGGTGTGTGCGTGCGCGTGAGTGACGAAGCGTGCGAGTGCGTGCGAACGTGCCGCCGGAGGAACGGCGGCGGTGGCGGCCGGACGGTAACGGCGCGCGCGGTACAAGTGTCGTGCGACAGAGGGGCGAGGTGGGCGAGGGGCGAGGAAGAGTCGGTCGGTCCGTCGGACGGGCGGGAGGGGACGACGCGCGGAGAGCCGCGGCGACGGCCGTGTGTGTGGTGCGGCGCGCGCGATAACTGCCGCGCAGCACTGCGGCTCCGCGCGGACGACGACGGGCTCAACAGTCGACCGGTGTTTGGGTTTAAAACTCTCCTCCGGGGAGGCGCGGCGCGGCGCGGTACAAAAAAACAATAATAAAAACGCCAAATGTTTCGTGAGCCGAGGCTCGTCTCGCTGATAACGGCGGTGACGGCGACGGGGGGGGGAAGGGAGGAAGCACCGATAAGGCGAGCGAGTAAAAAACCGAACGCGATAACGAAATAATATTATTATTATTATTATTATTAGTATTATTATTGGGTATTATTATAATGACGACGACGGTAAAAAATACCCACCCGGGTAACCCGCCAGCTGTCGGAGAGACGGTGAAAGAGAGAGAGAGAGAGAGAGACAATAATAAATACGTCGCGCAATAATATTTTGTACCCACGTTATTTTTACATTAAAAATGTTTCGTTTTACCGAAATATCGCGGCGAAAAGACTCGTCGTCGGCCGACCGAACGCCGCGGCCGTTCACCAATAGTGACCGCACGTTATCGCGGAACGCAAGAAAAAACCGAAACGCGTGCGTGGCGTTTTCGACGGCGTTATTTACATAATATTATTACCTGCGCGTTTCCGCGTGCGGGCCCCGAAGAGGAGATAAATTATCAGCGCGAGGGGCAGATTTTCCGAGGGGGAAACCGTTTTTCTCCTCCCCGACCCCGACGGCGGCGCATACATTTTGCCGGGCCGCCCAACACCTCCCCCCCGCCAGACCACGACTTTTCGGCCGGACCGACCGCTCGCATTCCGAGGCGGCCGTAGGTACGCGGAGACCCGCGGGATTTCGCGCTCGTCGTTTTCCGCCGACGGTTTTATCGCTCGGGTTTTACATTATTTTTCGCGTTTGCGTTTGTTTTCTGCGCGTCGTATTTTCGCAAGACACCGGTTCGCAAAGCGGTGTGTCGTTTACGCAATACGCGCGAGCACGGCAACGGTCGGCCGGTCGGCTATTACGCGCGGCCGCGGTCGTGTCGCGGCGACGGCGACGAATAATTAGCGAGTCGCCGGACCAGTTACACGCGGAAACATTCGCATGGATATTAGTCGTAACCGTTGTTATTACCCGCGCGTACCGCCGACCGGATTATAATATTACGGTTTTGGCCCGGCAGAGTAATTAATATAAGCGTAGTAAATGTTCAACAATACCGCAAAAGAAAAATGCCATGTCCGGTGTGCAGCACACGCCGCCCGCCGTGCCGTGGTGTACGATGGTTTGTTTGCGTCGTATTCCCCTTTTTACTGTTACTATATATTTTTTAAATTGTTTTTTTTATTAATTTTTGAGGAAGCCGCGGACGAACGAGCGCAGGCTCAACGACGAACGTCAATGATTTTTCTGTTTTTTTTTAAATTTTTTTTTCGGTTTTCCAGGTGTTTCCGGCGTTTACGTTTTTCGGACACGCCGAATCGTGTCGTCGTCGTCGGTACGGTCCGCGACGATCATCGCTCGAATTATCGTATCGGAACGAGTACGAACCGCGGTCCTCTTAACCGGGGAGAATTTCGGCGGCGCGAGAATCGGTTGCGAACCTACGACAGCGACAACGATAATTATTATTATATTATCGACAAAAATGATATTCGCATCGGACAAAGAACGCGGACGACTGCTGCCGTCGGGTACGCGAACGGACGGACGACATACAAACAAGAGACGCGAACGGCTGTGACGGACTGCCCGCGGTGCGGTGCGCGGACGGACGCGGCGCGGCGGATGAACGTCGGCGGCACGGCGGACGACGCGTGCCGAGCCTCGCCGACGGGACGCGATCGTCTGGCCGGCGGGCGTGCCGGACGCCGCCCCGCGTAGGCGTGGTCCGGCCGTACCATTCGCCGGTCGCATCGATCGCGCCGGTCGCCCGACCGCGCCCGCTGCTCGATACAGACAGCGATCGCGTGGCCGCCCGGCGTCGGCGTCCGGCGACCGTCGCCCGGCGGCGTCGGCGTCCGCGTACTACGTACGTTGCCGCGGCCACCAAAAGAAATAAAAAAAAAGCACCACGCGTACGCCAAGACGCCGCGCCGTCAGTGTTCGGGCGGCTCCGACGCGTTCCGGGCTTGCTGCGCGTCCGTCACTGTAGCGGAAGTCGAGTGTACCGCGACGCCGCTCGTTGTCGAGTTACTGGCGGGCGAAATTTACTCCCGGGAATAAGATGATCCCGGTCTAATCGGTAATTCTCACTCCCCAGCAATTTGTATTAGTTCTCTCTCAAAAATATTATACTATATTGATACCTAACTGTCATTATTATTTAATTACCCTTCTAATACGAATATTTTACCGCGGGCGTAAAGATATACGACAATCGGGTTTCGTGTTCGTACAGGCGTAATAAGTACCTAATTAAATAATAATGACAGTATATTTTTGGGAGAGAACTAATGCAAATTACGAGGGAGTAAGAATTTCCATCAAATGTGGCTCCTTGACTGGTACAGTAAGAATATACGGAATTAAGAATTGCCCATGAAAAATCATTGTCTCCGGAATAAGTCACTCCCGGGAGTAAGAATGTTTAGGAGTAACTTTCGCCTATCAAACCATGACCGGATTTACCGGGGCTGTAGCCCGACGGTGCAAAGTGCCCTTACGCTATATTTTATTACCGACAACTTTATCATTTCGGCAAAAAAAAAAAAAAAAAAACGATACAAATGAAATGATTGTGTACAGTAAACTCGTTAAAAATGTTTAATACTTGATGAGGTGCCGTACACGACTACGGCTGCAATCAGTTTTCATTCATTACTGCGCTATTTGTGATTTATTAAATGCGAAAATAAAATCAGAGGTACAACGATAGCGGTTTATACGTTTGTCAATTTTTACGTTTGTATATTTTACATATTTTATCTTTAATATTGATTTTCTCTTCTCTTTTTCGAAATTCCGCAATAATTTCGTATGATCATTAATGCGGCTCTCGGTGCATGCGCTGCATACGGGCACGGCCGCTACACTAATGAATAATAATTACGATTATACGTAGGGTTGCATCGGCAGTAAATGTTACCATTGATTATGAACACTAGCATTTATAATCAATTATATTACCTATACGGCTTTCGATGTACAATCATCATTGACGAATAAATTAATATTAATTGGTCATAGTCGCGAAGTTGAAGGACGCAAAAAACAGTCGTCGCGAATACTGTCATCGAACCAAAATAAAATTCGAATTTGCAAAATGTTCAATAAATATTAAACCCGAAACGTTCCGAACACGTTCTGAGCAATAAAGATGCCTGCGAACGAGAGGCCGACACCGCCAAAACCTTGTTGTTTTCTTTGAACACGTGAACGACAGACGTTTATGATAAATACAAAATTAGAAACGTTTGATTATGAGAACGGGCCGTTATGGGTAAGCCCGTCGTAATTATATCTATTTACAATATTATTAGTTTTTGTTTATTTTCGGTAAAACATTGGTCTTTAATAGTTTAATATACGAAGAACGCCACATTATTATTATCATTAGGTACTCGGTATAAAAATAGTATTTTTAATATTATTAATTGCATAATATACGGTCGCCACAATCGCGAAACGGTGTGCGTTTAGTAACGTCCACGTTAATATCGTCTGACGATAATGTTAATTGTCGGCAATTAAAACGAAGCTTTTACTAGTGCCACAGAACAGATGCGCGTACAATAAATTGGAAACTATACGGTAAACTCTTTTTATAGATCGTCGGCCAACACTATATTATAGCGCACAAAGTAAGGATTCAAACCGTCATTTAGTTCGAGGCTCGTGGGCCTAATCGTCAATTTTGATATTGTTGCATCCGTGTAATATTGCCACACTTTACATATATCTAGACGAAACGTTTTATAGCGACAAAACGCGCGTTTCAGTCGGTAGAGTTTCATTTCGAGGACAGAGACACGTGACGTAATAAACGGGGTGTATTAATTGGCTGTCCTCGGAGTGCAAATTTGGTCTGCATAAACCCGGGTGCGAGTGGTTTTTAACAGTCTGTCTCTCTTGGTCCGTTCGGACCGACCGCGCCTCCCAGTTCTCGGGACGAACTGTTCCGTCTAGAAGTATAAGTACACGGATGTTGTTCATAATCACGGTAACAATGGTATAGAGACAAATTTAACAGTTATCACAATACAAAAGTATGCGATAAGGTCATTGACCTCGAATTAAATGGCTGCCGTGCGGCTTCAACAAAAATTAAAGTACAATATGACAGTTTGTAATCTAGTTTATTGTATGTATGATTGGAACAATAATATTGGATGTAAGAAAAAAAAAGCGTGGGTCGTGTGTTCTGTAAATTACACACAATGCGTAATATCATATTACAGATGAAATTAAGTCCAGATTAACGCAAGTGCAGATGACGGTGCACGACGCACGTGCACGTGGCCCTCAAAATATAAGGGTCCCACATGTAGGAGCCCGAGGCATTATTTTCCATGCTTCCATTTTTTTTTTATTAAAGAATTAATATTTCTCTGAAGTATATATATGTATAACTAAGTAATACAAAACAAAACATATGAATAGCAGTAATAAGGTACACAGTGGGACGTTTTTGCAGAATATTCTCAAGTTATATAAATCAGTGTGTAACACGAGGAGAAATACCCCCCCCCAACCACTTTATAGCCCCGAATTATTTTTCTGCATTAGTTGGTGATATAAATATATCTTTATAGATAAAATATTGGACTCGGACTCGGATTATGTACTTGGCCAATATTTCAATTAATCACGCACTGGATGTAAGCAATCGTTTAATATTATACTATAATAAACGATGACTGAAGGCATCTTATCATTCTCGTCCATCATGGGATTGTGGAAAGTTTCTTAATTTAAAAATACAAGATTGTATGGCTTATTTTAATATTTATATAAATAAACTGTACAGTTTGATCAATCTATCGTAAGATGCTCGTTATCTCGGAAAGTATTACATTTTTCCGGAATTTATTTTCTAGGACATTTAAGAAACAAGCATTTATACAACACTACAATTTTACATTTATGTTATTTTTCGTCACCATTATTTTTAATTTTAAAACCACTACCTACTTTTGATTTTCGATTCGCAGCCTTTATCACAAATTTCAAAAATATACGATGTATTAGTTAAAATAAATTTTGGTGTTGAAATTTTTGATTTTCGTCAATCCGTTGACGAGATATTCCACTTTTAAGTTTAGGTTGAGGGAGAGTGGTGGTGCATTATTAACACGCCACGCGTCGTACCGTCACAAATGATACTCCGCTACTCATCCTTCACCTAAACTTTAGAATGGTGTATCTCGTTAATGGGTAGACGAAAATCAAAAATGTCAACACCAAAATTTGTTTTAAATAACACTCCGTCTATTTATGGAATTTCTAATATAGTTCGCTATTTGAAAATCAAAAGTAGGTATTGGTTTTATCCCTAAAAATAATGGTGACGAAAAATAACATAAATATAAAATTGTTGAGCAGCTTGTTTCTTAAGTATTCTAGAAAATAAATTCCGGAAAACGATAATGCTTTCCGAGATAACAAGTGTCTTACGGTAGATTGATCACTCAGTATTCGCTATAATAAACTGCATAAACTGCGATGGCTTATGCGTCTATTATACTGGGCCTTTTCAGTGTCCTTTGGGCTCAAACGTTTTGAAAATGCGAGGCGTATTCAAATTACTATTAAGTTATAGTCTAGATGAGCTAAAATCTGAATCATTATTTTAATCGTCTTATTAATTTCTTTACTGAAAAAAAAAACGTTTATATTATATGCTATACCATGCGTATAGTTTATACTTATAGTGTACTTTTGGCGCATATATGATTGAGAAAAACAGGAAAGAAAATTATAGGTAAAACGGGAATTATTTAATATTTACGGCACGTCGGCGTAATCGATTTCATATTGTTCTTAATTTTTGTACCGGAAATGTTTCTTTAATCGAAAAATCACCAGAGATCGATTTTGTCCCCTTTTTATAACATAGTACAGTCACTGACAGAGAAAGTTATTTTTTAATATTAAAAGTAGTTTTCATAATAATCGGGAAAACCAAAAACAACGAAAAATATGATATTATTCTAATTACGGCTCATTATCTGAAATTTTTAAGATTATATTTTTCTACAAGAAATCTTTGTCTAAATTTAAGAATAGCATATTTCTGAAAGAAAATGTCTTGTAAATTACAAAAAAAAAAAAAAAAAAACGGATAAAAACCCAGCAAAGTATACGACATTTGGGTTTTTTTGTTGTTATTCAGTTAAATATTATTGTAGAGACTTGTACCCTATAGTTTTCACAAAATACTTAAATTGGTCTCTTATAGACATGGTATAATTTTTAAAACATTTTTAGGCTATTTGATATTTTCGTGTTTTTTTATGTATATTTATTTGATATGGTATCTGTTATTAAAATTGTATGATTTAAGAGAGATGCTTGAAATTTTACATAAGGTACATTATACCATAAGTTGTATTTAGTGGTCTGAAAAACAAATATGAGTTCAATGCATTAGTTTTTTTTTTCATAAGCGTTTTAGATCAAATTTTGACGAAAATCGTATATATGTGGCATTCCGAAATATATCTTACCGAGCTTTCGCTTCGAATCGTTTTTCGTTAGCAATGGTTTATTGGTTACGTACAGATATAAATTAAATAACTTTATGTATCCTGAATTCCCAACTTCCCACTTACAACTGTGTCTAGATCCATCTCCAGTATCACCTCTTTATTTTTATCTTCTTAGTGTGATGTAAGGTCATTTTTTGATTTTCCAAGCAGTTTTCATAATAATTAGAAAAAACCGGAAAAAAACGTAAAATGTAAACGGACAAATTTACAGTGTTACGATTTCATTATTTTACGTTTTTACGTTTTATGTTTTCTACCAGAAATATTGTACAAATAGAATTTTATATTTCCTACCTTCCCAAAATCTTACCTATAACACAGGCGAACCCATAAACTATATCAGCTCTTTTTTTTTTTTAATTTTTATTTAATTAGTATTTTATGTAGATTAAATTGTTTGATCAAACAAAAATACTTGAAAATTTAACACGAATTTCATTACACCTTATAAGTTGTACTTGGGGTCAAAAAATAATGTTGGGCATAAATTAATTTTTTTTTATATCAACATTTAAGATTAAATTTTTGACGAAAATTGTAAAAAATACGGTATTTTTTTTAGATTTTATTTGGTATAGGTACTATGTAAATTTTAAAACGCGTTTAACCGAACTTCGCTCAGAAACATTCTTCTTTATTATTGGATTATCGTTGCACATAGATATAAATTAAATAACTTTATGTTCCCAACTTTTTTAATTATACCTTCGAGGTCTACTATTCAACTACTATATTATTATTATACCTATAGTAACTGTCACTTTAGGGGTAAGTCCTGCAGTCAGTTCAGATGTCAAATTCTGAGACATTGTGTTATATAGTTATGCAACTATTTATATCATTGCAAGAGAAATAATAATTATTGTTTGACAAAATGGGAAAATGAAATACCTACGTCCTACAAGGTCACAACTGTAGTAAAACGCTAAAAATGTGTTTTATTTATTCATGCAAATTGTATTTATATTAAATTCGAATAAATTAAATAGTTGAATTTGTATTATAATAATGTACCTACACGAGCACAGTTATAAATCTATTAAAATTTCATATTATTTTTGTGTCTATACGCATTATGAAAATATCAAATATGAATACATCTGTAGGTAGTGTTATTGGTTTGTTTTGTTTGCTTTTATACAGTTAGAAATTATCCTTTTTTAAACCGACACCACGAGAAAATGTTATCTACACGAATAGATAAGTCTGTGTTCAAGTATGTATATTATTATAGTATTAGTGACATTATAAGTATACCATAGTGTCCCTGTTTATCGAACAAATACTTGATGAACATGTATACGAAAGTTATTTAAACTTCACTGTAACAAAAATCACTAAAGATAAAAACTGTAAAAAAAAAAAAAAATAAAATGTTTTTCATTAAATAAAATAAAATCTTAAATTATATAGGTACTGTAGTATTATGTTAACTTTTTTAGCAACTTGTTTTGACAATAATAAATGCAGTATAACTTGTTATACTATATTATACATATTATATTATCGCAGGCGTGTTTGTTTTCTAATCCTTATACATGCCTATTTTATAATGTAATTGGCATCGTGTCAGTTTTATGAAACAATAAAATAGTCGTTTGTATATGGTTTCAGTTAGATGCTGTATTATTTTTTTACAAGTTGAAAACGATCTCGACAAACACAACATTTAAAAGCGTCTATATATACAAAATATATATATAAATAATAAAACAACCGTTGAAAATTGTAAAAATCCGACGGTTGTTTTAAGTAAAGCGAATTAAAATCATATAATACGAGCATAACAGACGAGACTCGAAATGCGTGCCATCGTTTACACAATATAAACCAACTATCGCGTTGAGTAGGACTGCAGTGCTCAGATGTCATTGTCTGACGTTTACTGAAATTAATGAACGTCGCAATACTCGGCCACCTGATACTATAATAAATTTGTGCCCGAGTCCGAGTAACTAAATCCTTATAATATAATATATACATGAATTAAATACTGAATATATTGAGCAAAGTTCAAGCTGGGCAAGTAATCAATTTTGTTGCTATTTTAAGTCATCAAGTAACCCTTTAAAAAAAAAAGAGAAAAAACTAAACTAGGTATTAAATTAATTTTAAAATTCGATTGGGTAACTAAATTAAGTTACACATTATATTGAAAATTTTAACTCAGTTACATAAGATAAAAGTTATACGTTTTTTAAAATTACCCATTACTATACACTAAATACTCATAAGCGTATTTTGTATTTTATAATATTAAGACTTTTAAAGACTTACTAAACAAGACACGCGTAAGTATTCTATTATATAAAATAAATGCATAGGCCGTCACGAGCTCGTCTTGTTATTTGGTAATGATATTCACGTAAAACTTCGTATAATGTTCGTTGACATAAAATAATAAAAAAACGGTTCTATTTTTTATTATTAACAGTTTGTAAATGTTGGAAACAGCTTAAATTTTAATAAAATAACTAAGTAAAAATTATTTATTTTTTAATTTTTTTTAAAAAAAAATTATTCAAGTTAAAAATGATTAAAAATGTAATTTATACCCAAACTTTTAACTTTTGAACAATAGTTACTTCCTAGCTTTGTACATCAAAAAAAAAAAAAATCAAAAACGTAACTTAAATAATAAAATAATGTTCAAATAGATTCAGACTAATTCTTTGTGAAAAGATTAAATTGTATTAGAGGCGTATTAATAGGTGGGAAGGGAGGCTGAGGGGTCTGCAGTCCTCCGAAATTTATGGGAAATATTCAGTTTTAAACAAAATAAGGATGGGTTCTAGGGGCTTTTTAAATTCTGAGCATAGCGAGGAATGTATTGATTCTATTTTATACATGTTTTTATTTTTTCATGCGTGTACAATAGAATTTTACCAGAGATATCGCCCCAATCGACAAATGACCAAAGATATTTTTTTGTAGAATTTCAGATCTAGTTATCTCAGCGCCTGCCCTTGTTGAAAATTACCGAACATCGCAATACGTCGTAATAAATTGCATTAATTCAATGTTTTTAATAGTATCGGTGTAAAATATATTTTTATTAACCATAGTAACGCACAATAATTTATTGTTTTTACCACGACGAAAGTAACCGGACGGGCGAACGGACGCCGCGGATAAACTGTTCTACGAATATTCCAAATGGATAACCCAACTGCCCGACACTTCATAAAAAAAATTTGTTTTCAATAGACTGTGCACGGGCAAAGCAACACATGAAATCGAGCAACAAAAAAAAAATAAATATTATGTTACAATATGTGTCACCGAGGTAACCCATCAATAAAAACAATTCTATTCGCGTTCCAAAAATACCGAAAACCCCACGTCACAAAGGGACGAACCTTAGGGTTGAATTTGTTTGGTTCAAAAAAGTGACCTTTATTATTTTCCAGGGTTCCAAATATCCGCTTAAAAAATGTTATCAAAATCGATTCAGTCGTTTAGCCGCGAAAACGCACTCAACGGACAGAGTTACGTTCGCATTTAAAATATTAGTAAGGATTATACACTAATTAATTTGCCTAATTTAATTATTATGTACCTACCTACATTATGTATTATAATTTTATATACGAGCAGACAGCGTTTTAATTATATGTGTCTTAAATAAATTATAATATTTTATAATGCTCATATAACCCACACAAACGTATGTTACGCCTGACTACCTGAGTATGATTTATACTTTTATTTATTAAAATATGTTTACCTTTTCATTTCGGACTCCCCTAGTTTACATACATTGTGCACGTATATTAATATTGTAACGTCTGTTCGGTATATCGCGTACCTAAAAATATAAAGTCACACAAATACATTTTGCATCCGAAGAGATTAATGGTATAATTACCACCATCACCACCACCACCACCAACACCACCGCTCCCCATTAAGTATACTATAGTAAAATATATTAGTATTGGCACTGGTATTGGAACAGTCCTATAATCATCCCCTTCTATCCCTCGAATAGTTCCTGAATTCGTCCCTGTAATAGATATACAGCTAATTACAGAGGGTTGTATACGCATCAACCATGACGTGTGTCTTCTTGCGCATTGTATTTTGTCCTGTTCACACGGCCAATATTGCAATTTTTCATCATTGCGGCGCCTGTTTTTGCGTGTTTCACCGAAATACCGGCGTGCAAATAGCAAATTATTTCAAAACTATGTACAGGTTGTTTTCACACAGACATTTTCTAAACGATTTTCTTTTATCATTGCGATTATCGATTTCGGGGTGATTTTTCGTTGATATACCTATAAATTATAATTATAACTATATACTATAAATTATAATATATAAGCCGGACATAATTCTCACCATTGAAATAGGGCTAAAATGTTGCGGGTTGCGATTATAAAATAGGGTATATATGATAATGCGTATGTAACATGAGAAATCATTATAAACACGAAACGATTCTGAGCGAAATTTGGTTAAACACGGTTTTGTACATACCTATGAATTGAATTTATTTTATTATTTTTAGACTACACAAATCAAATTAAATTTATTCGTATTTTTAACGAATTTTAACATATATTAGAATTTAAAACGCTGATGAAAATCAATTAAAGTACTTTTATTTACGTACGACCGAAAAAAATCGAGTTATTTATTAACTATTAACCATTTGAATGGTTTAGTTTTTATATTCTGACCGGAACGAGGAATGTATTAGTTTTACAATGATGTTTATTTTTATTTGTTATTTTCTGTGGACAACTTTTCTACCAGAAATTTCGCTCCTATTTTCAAGTGTAGGAGTTTTTACGAAAATGAATTTGACTGGTGTGGTGTTTTAGGGAGTTTATTTTTTAATTTGCCCGGGAGTTTTTATAATAAATGAAAAAACGTACGAAAAACGGGAAAATTTCCAAAAATGTAATTGTTTTCAAATTCGTAAATATTACGGCCTTTCAAAACATGTATAACCAAACTCCGCTCAGAAACGTTTTTCGTCAGCAGAGAGTAATTGTTGCGAACGGATATATACATTCAATCCCCCTCTTCTCAATTTCTCACCAACAACAGTAAGGTATGACAGTATTTTTTTCAATTCACATTTGGTTTTATGTGGATAAAATTGTTTTGACCCGGCGAAAATGCTCGAACATTTAACACGAGGTCCATCATTAATTATACAATGTGACGGTCAAATAATAAAAGCATAAACATGTCGAGTTTAATGTAGTAGTTATTATTAATCTTTTTTTGAATACTCGTTCATCCCACTCGTACAATAAATCGTGTAGGTATCGTTTTAACCTACCTCACCCGTTAACGATGAGAGGCACAACTACGCGACTGTTTCAATCGCGCTTCGATCGATATTGCTGGGAAGTTGGGAGAAAAGAAGAGCGTGACTTATTCTTCGCATTTTCGTGAGACATTAAAGCAGTTTGTCGTTGTCGAGGTTAATCATTTTTTTTTGATTTGTTCAATTTTTCATTATTTTTTTGCTAATATACAAATATTATACAATAACATAATATCGTGTATACCGCATTGCCGATCAGCACCAGTTAAATATGCGAATCGTACTGCGCCGCAGACGGTACGGTCCCGTAAAGTCTCACACGAGTCGTATCGAAACTCTGCGCGTGTCGGGCGGTATCATAACGGAGAGGGAAATAATGTTTTTTTTTTTTTTTGTGCTTTTTTCGTCATCCTACGTCGGGACGATATTTTCGAAACAACGCGACGCGCGCCCGTTTACAAATAAAGAGAACCTACGCGGCGACCGCGGTACCCACCCGTGCGTACCGAGGTGGGTACCGCGCGCGCGTGTGTGTATGCATACGCGGGCGACGACAACAGACGCGGAGGACGGTAATAGGTAATCCGACGCGTTGGAAAACAACAAACGGGTTTAACGGAATTGCGCAACGAAAACGCAGCGACAACGTGTAATGGGTATGACGACGACGGCGGCGGCGGCGGTTATCTAATAGGACGCGATTGCATGTATCGACCGGGTCGTGGATCTCGTGAAAGTGTGCGGAGTGAAAAATAATAACAATGCGCGCCGCCGTCGTCCGCGTTCGCGATAGTTTGACGCGGGCGTCGAGGTCGCACTGGTGCAACGGTCGGGCGGCGGCGGTGGCGGGGCGGCGAGAGGGAAAGATCAGTAGCCGCGCGACGGGTTCACGGCGATCGTGAAATAGCGGGGCAAAAGTAAAAAAAAAAAAAAAAACAACCGAATGAAAATATTAGCTGCAGCTGCAGCGTCGCCACGAGTTTTCATGCGATTGCCGCGTTATCGCACGTTGTCCGTTCCGCTTTATCACTGGCCGTCAGTAATCATTAAACGCCGTCGTTGGCCGCACGTGGACCGCGACGTTTCGCATATTATCGTACGTTCGACGACGCGCCGCGAAACAACGACCGACGGGTGAGTACAGTGAAATATATCGCCGTTTTTCGGTCGGATATTATTACGGTTTGCTCGGGGACGCGATCGGCGAAACCGCCCAGGCATTATTGTACTATTGTACTATTGTTGTTGTTGTTGGTTTTTTTTTTTTCATTGATACCGTCGTCGTTGGAATCGGAATCGCGTTGATAACAGACGGCGGCGGCACGACCGAAACAGCTGATCCGTCGCCGCGCGCCGTCGCCGAACTCGGTGCAATGCCGTCGCGGCCCCTCAGACACGGCGACAATGGTCGCGTGCACCGCACGAGTTTCTACGCGTTTCTGGTTTGGTTCGTCTTCGAACTCTCTCTTTCTCTCTCTCTCTCTCTCTCTCTCTCACCGTGTCCCTCTCTATCCGGTATATTATTTACCCATTGTAAAAGGAAAAATATTGAAATTTTTTTTCGATCGAATCGGCCGTCCAACGAGTAGTCGCAGTTACGATTTTGTTCCGGGGGGGAGACGGATAATTTGTTAGGCGAACGTCGTCAACGAACCCCTCTCCACGCACACACACCGACCATAAGAACTACGTTTTAGATTCCGAGTGTACCTACCGTAAAACCCATTAGTAGTTTTAATAAGATGCGGTTTTTTTTTTTCTTTCAGAAACACTTTCGGCCTGTACGAATATACTCTCGTTTACGGATGATTCGCCCGGCGGTACTTTATTTCGAAGGAATTTCTCGAAATTCCTAATTATTTTTCAAAAACGCACAAAGTGCAATTGTGTTTTTCACAACGTATTTTTTGACGATTTTTCCCACGCAGTGCCTGTAGGTACCTTAAAAGATGTGGATTTTTCGAACACAATTACGCCAAAAATCTATTTTCGATTGAAATAGTTTGATTGTATCTATACGTACGGTGGCATCCCAGCGGTCAATTTATCGTATTCTGCGAAATGTAAAAACTAAGCCGTTAAGTTCTGGTACTTTTGCGATTTAACCCACCCTCCCTCCCCCCCATCCCATCCCGATATTAACCATGCCGTTGATATAGTTTCACGAATAGGGATACCAAGGTAAAGTAATTAACATAAAGAAAAAGCCTCTGGGAGTTGGATTCAATCGCCGTCAACCTCCCCTCGCCATAACTCCGACGTGGGTTCTTTCGGAAACGACTGACTACTGCGGTTTACGGAAACCTTTAAACAAAGGGTACGTCTGGTCGAGTCGGATTTTAGGTTTTAACGAGAATTTCCAACGTCAGCCACGAACCGTGTGTACTTTATTGATAGGCATTTCGCGTGATCGACGGGTTTCTGCAATTAACCCGCAGAACGTTCACGCCGAACAGAATGTTTATTCGTCTAATATTCAATATAGCTGAATACGGTAGTTATGTTTTTTAACCGTACCTACGCCCGCGATGAGTTTTAGCACGACTCGGTAATTTTCTATCCGCGCGTAACGAAAGACAAAACAATTTACTCTGTTACTAATATAAATATAATTTCAACGCGGACGCTGTGAAAACACGCGAATGCGAAAACCACGTCGGCGATGTAATACGGTCGAAACTATCCGAACCGAGGTTTGCGCACTAACGCGCAGTTGTACGCGAAACGCTCTGCTGTTTTTGGTAACGTGACGTTTTCCGAACGCATCGCGCAAAAAGCGTCGAAAGTATTTTCGAATGGGAAGCCGGCAATATTAGTGGACGGCCGTAATTATGTGGAACCGTCGACGATTCAATCGGCGGCCGCGGTATATTCGAATAAAATCCGAATGCGGTTTCGCTTGATGCGTTCGACCGTATCGCGCGTGTTCGACGCGTACCGAAATGGTTTTGTACAACAGTTTTCAATAACAATCATGATTGTTTCGATCGCTGTATCAATACGAATTATCGGGGGTTTTTTTTTTTTTCCGAGCTCCGACCGCGCGTTTATTTGAGAACCACTGTTTTCTATTACCTACACACGCGCGTGCGCGCGCCTCTGAGAATATTCCGGTATATTGAGTACAATAAAATCCATGAGAAGGTGTTAAAAACAAAAAAAAAAAAACGCGTGCACGTCATGTTTATTGTATTGTTCGTATCCACTTAGGAGGACGTACACGTCTATTGTCAACGGTAACAATTTCGTTTCGTTTCGGTACAGCCGGCTGCGTGGTGGCGTTGCGTCCGCGAGAACAGTTCCGAAGATGAAGCCGACCGCTGCGGACGACGGAAGCGGCGCGAAACCGACGACGGACCGGTGGGTGGACGCCAACGGCGTGGCCACCCGGGTGCTGTGCTGGGGCCGGCCGATCGACGAAAGCGGCGGCCCGAACAAATTGGTGTTGTGCGTGTGCGGCAATCCGGGAATCACCGAGTACTACGAAAAATTCCTGCGTGAAATCCATCGGGCCCTTGACGTGCCCGTTTGGGTGGTGTCGCACGCCGGTACGTGTGTCTATATTACTGTTATTAATTATTAATTAAAACGGCTCAGCTGTATAATAATAATATCGTGGTGCCGTGATCCGGATCACCCGGATTTCGGACTTTTGATAATCTGTTATAATGCCTACGCGTTTTTCAATTGTCAATACGAATCTTAGACGGACCGAATTTAAAGTACATTTTTGATCTCGGATACCGAAAATCCGGATTAATCTATCGTACAGTCCGGATTGGGGGGTCGCCGCGATCGTAATCCGAATTGTGTATACGGAATGTTTACGTTTAAGAATCCGAGTGGAGCGAGGAACGTAATGGTTTTACATAATATAATGTTTATAATTTAATTTTTTTTTTATCTGTAAACAACTTCTGTACCAATAATTTTGCCCCGATTTTTGCACTTTTTCTGAGAGGAAATCTCACTGGGGTGGTACTGTAAAGGGGGCATTTTTGGACTTTTCCACGAGTTTTTCCAACAAATGGGAAAAACCGGGAATAGAATATGGGGAAATTGGGAAAAAACGTAAGAAAAATGAGAAAATAGGTACAATATTAAACAAATATTACTAAAGAAAATGTTAAATGCATACATAATTATTTCACCACCTTGACAAAGCAACACTATCAACCGAACTCTGCTCAGAATCGTTTTTACGTTAGCCATGGTGAATCGTCGCGGCGTATACTGTACGAAATTCAATGTATATCCGGGACAGATATACATTAGATTTCCCCTCTACCAGCTCTATTTAACATTTAACCTTCCCAACTTCTCACCTACAACTGTGAACAGTGACCCACACAAGTGCGAAGCATGTCCGTCTATTATTATTGGTTTTTTTTTTTTTTTTAAATTGGATCAACCCGGAATGTAATTCGGATTTTAGATTAAACCAGGTCGATCCGGATTGAGTGTTTAGCGCCAATTTATACGCAGACTCGTTTACGTTTTCGGCGCCCCGGGGCATTGTTCCTTTGCGGCCATTTCGTGCGTTTTTTTTTTTTGTGCATCGTACCGGAATTGTTTCGAGTCGCACATTTTCCGTACTAAACTGCACACTGTTCTACGCACCGCCGAACGAGTGTAAACTGCGGGACGGGGTCGTTAACAAATAAATAATAATATAAACAAATACCTTTTCGCCGTGTCTTAAAAGTTTATTACGCCAATTATTGGCACCCTCACTCACATACGTCTCTGACTTTGTACGTGGTACGTAAGTATACGATATATGTTTTATACGGTTATTTATCGCGATTATAGTAAAAAAACGTGTCTCCGATCAATAAACTATACGAATTGTATATAGTTATACCTATATTACCTATATATACCTACATTTATACTATCACAATATTATTGTCGCGCCTAGTAAATGATATATGTTGTTAAAAAAATTGTTTTTTTTGAAAACGTCGGTGGAAAATTCCGTTTTTTTTTTCAAAAATAATATCAATTATTTAACTATCGTGTATATTATTTCTGCGTGATGATAATACGTATACCTATTTAGTATTTATCCGCTTATTCACACTGTGTATACAAGAGGATCGGTTCCACTACGATTAAAGCACGAACGTTATTGTTTTAATTATAGCTTTTAAGAATACGTGCACTGGTTAAATATGTAAATTTTTACTATGCAATTTTATTTGTAACACAAATATTTACGTGGGTTTCGTTTTCAGATCACGGTCGTTATTTTTTAAAAAATTTCAAAATTCATTAATACGGTGACTATTTAATAAAAAAATAAAGTCGTTATCCTTCCACTTTTGCCATTTTTGAACTACAACTAACTATAATATCTCATTCGAGATTTCATTCAATTACGATTATGTGACTACTGATTACACTCCTTCCTATTTTATTTTTATTAAAAAAATATAAACTTGTTTAATATGTGTATTATGAGGACGCCATTTCCGCCGCATCTATACTGTTGTTTCGGTCTAATTAACGGACGACATAACAAAATTACGGTACTCGGAACATCAATTGTGGCCAAGGGCGTCCATCTTTGAAAATATCCAGGGGGAGAGCATTGTATTTTTTTCAACAATATTTCCTAATCGGCTTTTACATTTTGATTTTTCAATTCATGTTGTCAACAACTGACGGGAAACCACTAGTGAAAATAATCATACCATATAATACATATATCATATTATGATCATCAAATTTTCATTTATTTAATGTATTTAGTATAAATTGTAATATTTTATGTATAAATATATAACAGACACGAAAAAGCCGGGGGGACATGTCCTTCCTCCCACCCACAATGGACGTCCATGGTTTTGGCGTTTAGGTTGAAAAAGAAGTTTAATCACAAACGACACGATTTAAAGAGGAAAATATTTCCGAAGGCATAGCTTTTTCGAAAAAATTGTCACACGTCTTTTGATATTTTCGAGTTTTTTTTCATAGTTTTTATTCGGTATAATGCGGATTTTATCCCCATTATACCGAATATTGTTTGGCCGATGATTTATCGTTGCTAACGTGTATTCTACAATTTGTTTAATTCGGAGTGGAACGATGCAACTATTGACTCTTCTGTGATGTATGTTTTTTTCTCTCTATATAAACTACTTTTCAAAAAGAAAACTTGCTCCGATATATCAAGTGTAACACTTTTTTTTAAAGTAAAATTTTATCTTGTTGGTGAATTATTCAGGACCTTTTTTCGATTTTCTTATATGTTTTCAAAATAATTGGAAAACTCTGGAAAAGACAAAAAATGAATACTGATAAATTTATGACGTTACCATTTTATTTAAAATTGTATGTTTTCTACCAGAAATATTGCTTTAATAAAAATAATCTACAATAGACCTTGTTGAATTTTTAATCTAGTTGGTGAATTATGAAGTTTTTTTTATTTTATCTGTATTTTTTTTTAATAATTGAGCAAAATTAAAAAAAAAGGGAAATGTAGAAAGAACGAGATAATTTACGAAAATAATGCTTTTATTATTATACATTTTGTCTTTTGTTGTAATTTAATTAAAAACATTCGTTGAAACTTGAAATTTTTATATAGAACTATAATTTGTCTTTTCTAGATGTCATAAAAGTTTTTAAAACATTGGATTTATTTATAGACATTTTAATTTGGCGAGTATTTACGTTATTTTTATTTGTTAGGTAGGTTCTCTGCGATTAAAACTGTTTGACTAAACAGAAATGCTTGTAAATTGAAATTTGTCGAGTGTAATTTAATAATTTTTTTTTTCATAAGAATTTTGTTGTCAAATTTTGACGAAAATCTTAAATATTACGGCCTTTCAAAGCACGCGTACAACCGAACTTCGCTCCGAATCGTTTTTCGTTAGCATTGGTTTATCGTCATTTACAGATATAAATTAAATGTATTCTACGTTCCAAACTCTCCACCTACAACTGTGGCACTTCCGTCCTCAGTATTGGCTCTTGTTTTTCTATTTGTATTGTATATCTTCCAACGCATTAAAAACAGGTTTCAGCACGTTTTGACACAGTTATTACCGGTTTCTACAACGTGTATTGCACTGCGATTTGTACTTATATGATATAAATAAGTCTGCGTAGTGTCCTAGCTGTTTTTGTTGACACGCGATTTGTAATTCTCGACTTTTACTCGTTACCCATAACTCATAAGTTACCGCGGATTACCGTAAAACGAATAATGGAAAAAAAAATCAATTAATGATAAAAAAAAGTATATTGTAATTTAAACGCAACGAAAATCATGAATCGCGATACCCGGTCGATTTCTCGGCCGGAACTTTATCGTTTTGAATTTTTCGATGCGCTACCGACGCCCAGTCTTAAGGTCTAAAACCCGTTTCACACGGTACTAGTTATTGTGCTAACTCTAGTGTGATAGCCAGTATACAAATTTTTAGGTCCGTGTGAATAGTGTGATACTATACTGGATCACGCCAGCCAGTTAATTAGTTTTGATAGTGGAACATGTCCGATTTTCCACGCTAGTTACTAGCATGTACATATTTGGAACCGATCAGAATACAGAGATTTTATCAATACAGAATACAGGTGTTCTCTTATCATCTTTCTAGTTTTTGCTGCTAGTTTCCAATACCTTTTATAGTGTATCATACTATCACACATTATGGTGTGAATAGGATATAGTACGGGTTCTAGTACACTAGATTGCACGCAACGTTTAAAACCATGGCTATTATAGTATGCTAGTGATAGCACAATAACTATAGTATCGTGTGAAACGGGCTTGAGTCTTTGTATTATTATTTTCAGACGCGGGTATAATTCGTTAACCGCGATGAACTGATCGCATTATTGTTTTAATTTGCAATTTTTTTTCTATCGTACTGTTTGTTGGCAAGTCCTTACGTTATTATATCGTGCACCTTGCACCTATACTTATCAGGTGTACACCACCCATAGTATTATTATGTCTTTATTATATTTGCGCGCAGCCGGTGCAGTGTTGGTATCTATTACTTTTATACGCATCGAATAAAACGATTTATATCATATTTAATAATATACATATATTATACACGTATGGGCGTTTTTGCAATTTAGAACGTGCATTACACTTATAGGTAAATTAATGTGCATTGCGTAATTAATGTAAAATACGTGTAAAATAATTAATACATAGAATTAAACAAAAAGGTAGGTTAGGTGATAATAATTTAATAGCGTACTTAAAAAGCGACGTTTTAGTATTTATGTATATTATATTATGTATGTGTTTATTTTTTTTTAAAATTAGAAACAGGAAAATTAAGTACACGTAAGCGTATAATAGAGGTCATCTGCTTACTATTATTAAATATGTTGTTGTCATAACTTTAATGATATTTATCTTATCTCTTATTAGATGATTGCTGATTTTCGCTTGATTACAACAATAGGCTTTGTTCGCTTTCGAAATTCGTAATGGTTAACATTATCTTTTTGTTGTACGATGAACAACCGCGGTCTGTACCTGTTCTTTGCTCTTTTTAAAATTGGTATTTCAGTTGAATTTCCAGTCCTCTAATGAAACAATGCAATATATATATATATACATATATACATTTTTATATTATAATGTTATCATTTCGTATTTTAAAGATATATTGTGTTTGTGACGTGACAGCGGATCACGGAAATTGGCACGCCGCGTGAGTTCCTATACTCATATATTTAAGTGAATGACATTCATTTTTCACGAGTAAAGTCATATCGCAATCGTTGAACACGAGCAAGTGTCCAATTTAAAATATCTATACATAAAAAAAAATCCAGCCTATAGGTAGCGGGTGACGGTTGTTTTGTGCATCGTCGCAACGCTCCTTGTACAGGATAATGCTCGTAGGTTGCCACTGTTGTATGTGACCCGTTGGGAATGTATTTAATTTTTATCTGTTAGCAACGATAAATCATTGTTATGAAAAAATGATTCTGAGCGAGTATTAATAAAATATTAAATTGACCATTGTACATATTTATTTGTCACTCCAAAATAAATTACTCTTAAAACCCCTATATCTGATTCGTTCGTTAAATGTATATCTGTACATTATTTGATTAATATAGTGTAATGTATTGAAAATATTTAAAATTGTTTTTTTTTTTTTTGTCTATTTTATTGTAGGCCACGAAGTTCCTCCGTCGAATGTAAAGCTTACACTCCCCGACTCTAAAGAGTATCCTGATCTTTACACGCTTAAAGGGCAAGTAGAACACAAATTACGGTTTATCGAGAAGTACGTGCCGGACAATTGCGATCTGTATTTAGTGGGCCATTCAATCGGCTCAAAAGTTATATCGGAATTGCTAAAGGACGATGCGATGTCCAAGAGATTGACCGTTAAACGTTCGATATTTCTGTTTCCTACGTTACAAAAAATGCGGGAGACGCCCAACGGACGGAATCTCATATTTCACACGCGCTATTTCCTATCCATCACGGTGCTTCTATCATGGGTAAGAAACAATAAGAGTCTATAATAATATTAAAACAATAAGGGTATATTTTTTATTTTATTTTTTGTTAACGTACAACATTATATTTTTATTATTACCTGTGCTTATTGTGACCTGTGGTAAGGTCGGGCGAGCGCATAGATATTGAAATAGAAACATTAAAAACGAATTATTATTTTGACAGTGTATATTATATTTTTGTATTCTTCGCGGGTAAGTAATCGGCTATCAGCCGCCCATAACACGTTTGCTATCACACCACAACTGGTTAAGAATGTGAAAATTGTTACTATACGGGTTCAAAAATTACAGCTCGCATGAGTTAGTCTGTTAAAATTTCAAAAATTCCCGACCAACGTATACGGTCACGTTTGTTTATTGTATTGGTTTTATTCGGTGTCCGCAGCGACGTATCCTTTTGCACAAAACTATTTCCGTAACACGTCACCTGGTTTGTAAAACTTGACAATGCAGCGCAGAAGTTAATTTAATTTGATATTATGTGATTTTTAGTTTTGAAGTTCTTTATGGCCTCCTGTTTATTGAATTCCGGCGAACTCGTGCAAATCGTTTGATGTCGAGGGAACCTAAACCTTCTTTCTACCATCGCTGGGTCGAATTCATAATTGCGTTGAAAACGAAGTTTCTTGTTTGCGCGTTATAATGACAGAAAAAACCGAAATTTCTTTGTCTTTTATTGTATACAGTTTTTGTTTAAGCACAATAACTAACATAAGTATACAAAATCGATATTTTTTTTTTTTTAATAAAAACTTTGATTACATATTTTTATTAAAACTGCTGTTTTAATTAACTACTCGTATATTTAATTTAATAAGTAAACATTTCTCTCCGTAAGTTTTAAAATTAATTAGGTACTGTACAAGTTAAAATAATTTATAATTTGATCGTTTTTGTTATTTTATTATTATTTTTTTTTTTTATGTATAAAAAAGAAAAATTGCGTTTTTTAAAAATTAGAAAAGTATTCAGTATGTACAAGTTATAATGAGCGAATAATATTTGTAAATGTAGAATAGAAGTAAAAATAATAGAGGAGCAATTTAAAACGTTAAACATTTTAGAATTTTTGTTTTAATCTTTCCTATAATTTTTTCTTTGTAATTTAAAAAATGTTCGGTGCTTTTCGGTTATCACGACTTCCTGTATGCAATGGACTATAGTCGTAGTTAGGTTATTTCGACTATCACAGGTGACGGTTTTCCCTCCCCGTTAATTAACCAACGTGGATAACAAATCGATTTTTATTTTCAATTAAAATCCGACATTATTTCGTACTCGGGTAACAATATTTTTGGCTGGTGGATATGTGCGCGTTCAAAGTACTGCTCACTATACGAGTGCGAATTTACGTTTGATTTTTAATCGAAACTAAACTCCGGTTTGCTAGCGAAACCATGTCGAATAGACCCCTGTTATGTAATAGAGGACCAAATAGCTTCTCTTGTTGGATTTTTAATCGAAAAAAGCCCCGTGGTTTCGTAGGTAGTCGAGATAACCTAGTTGTAATTATCGTAATTCGGGATATATAACCACGAAAGTACCGAATTATTTAATTAATAATAATTATCGACAATGAACTACCCCATTCATAATATTTTAAAATCTTTGTTTTTCTAGATTTTTATCACATTTCCGAGTTTTATAAAAACATTTTTAGTAAATATGACACTGGTAATCACGGAAGGAGGATGTGTTGATGATCATGTGATCAGATCGACGGTACGTTTGATTCATCCTACGGTGTTACGCAACGTGTTTTCAATGGCGATAGACGAAATGGATAAAGTATACGATTTGGACGTCAAGGTGGGTTTAGTATTGAATTTATTAAAAAAAATTTTTTTTACCAAACTATATAATGTTTGTTCTGGACATTGTATTTGTATACGATCTAGTGTCTACACATACATATGGTTGTGATTTTGTGTATTTTGTGGTAGAATACAAATGTTTTAGGTTAGATTTCACTATAAACATTTGAATTACTCAGTTATTGATTATTGTCGATCGTGTTATTCGTACAACGGGGAATTTGATTTTGTTATCACATAGTGGCGCAACCTAGCACACCTCACCCTCCCGCTCGAAAATGAATCCCGGTCGCGTCACTGTTTGCACTGCAGTGGAGTACGGGGACATCCGATTAAATGATGGTAATAAGGGATAAATTTTACCCGTTGACAATAATTTACAAAAACCTGTATAGAACCATAGTTCATACCATTCAGCTTTTATTTCAAAAATAACCAGCAAATGCTTTATATTAACGTGAAGATAAAAACCTAGACAAAGAAATACTTAATAGGGTTTCAGCGGGAATTCAAAGAAGAATATTGATTGTGTATTTCGCCTTCCTCTTGTTTTATTTTCTACACTGCATATTGACAAGAACAATGCAATGGATACAATAGATAGTAGACGATGAATAGAAAAAAACAATTCTGAAATGATTATGAATTTTATAGTTATCAGTTGAGAAAAAATCGTCATTAGTATTAGTATAGTATAATATAGCCAAATACTGGACTTCCAGTATACTATACTAACATCAAAACCCGAAGGCGTTGAAATGATCCAATTATTCCAATCGTTAATTATGTTTTATGTATATCGTGTTATTTTTCTGAAGGCTTATCCAGAAGTGTATGTTGATTTATTTTTTTATGTGCAGCATAGCAAATTCGCGTTTAACAAAGACAACTCTGCGCTGTTGGTTTAAATATTACAGCGAATTGACCTGTAATCAAATTTCAAAGATGAAAACATTAAATGTACCATCGTAAAAAACAAATCAATAAATTGATATTGTTTTAAAACCAGACATTAAACAGTCAGATTATCTGTGCGAATACGTCGGTTTTTTCGTTATTTTAATTATTTAAAACAATGTAACGACGTTTGAAATTGTGATATTTCACATTCCTATTCATTGTCTCGCTCAAAAATTAAAATATAGAAAAAACTGACGTAGTCACACAGATAATCTGTGTGTTTAACGTCTGGTTTTGGACAGTAAAAATGTCTTGATTTGTTTTTTTAATGTCAAATTCAACTGTTCTAGATTTTCAACAAACTTGGCTCAAGAACCTAAACTATTTACGCAATATTTTATAGTGAATTTCATTCGAATTTTCGTTTCTTATAACTTGTACTGTATATACGTATAGGATATTATATAATATAATAATAACAGTTGGGACAATAATTCTTCGGTGTATTATTTGGGGGTGGGGATAGGGAGGATTTCGGGTGGCCCGGATAAATTGCATTCTCCCTGACCGAATTTAGCGAGAACACTCCGCCCCCGACTAGTATACTGTGCACAGGAATTCACTTTTGCGTTTGCGTTTTTTTTTTTTCTTTATCAATGTTATAATATCTAACGACACAATTTTTTTTATTCTGTTTGTTCGTCCGTTTTTGTGTAGCCGTTAAAGGACAACGCGAATCGATTGCACATGTACTTCGGCAACTGCGACGGTTGGTGTCCCACGTCGTATTACGACGACATCACCAAGTGCGTGCCGGAAGTGGACGCCGTGCTGTGCGACAAAGGATACAATCACGCGTACGTGATCCAGCATTCCGACGAGATGGCCGGCATCGTGGTCGACTGGCTCAAATCCGACCTAGGAGACGTCAGGTCGCAGTGACTCGGTCGGACCCGACGATTTTCGCAACGATAACGTACGCGCGCCGAATCAGACTTGTATTTTGTACTTTTCTAGGGATCGATATTTATTATACTTTTTTTTATTACTACTCGGTTGTCGTTGTATTTTTTTTCGCGCACGTGTATGATTCGCGTTAAAAAAAAACCACGGAAAAGTAATAAAACTCGGCTGTATACATTTGGTACGTTGTGTCCTTTATTGCGTGTATATTATTATACGTACAGGCCCGAGTTTAACGCGAGTCGAGTACTTCGATATACTTATTCGTATACCGCGGCCACATTACGACGGACTCGGCGCGACACCAAGTAAAAAGTCCAACACGACTTTTCGACGGTTTACTTTCGAGCGATTACTTACGTTATTCGGAATCGCGTCAAGTTCGTCTAGATACGTGGGGGGGAAAAATACACTTCGCACGATGGACGGGCCTCTTTTGTAGGTGAAAAATTAGGGAGGTAGACGGGAAATTTAACGTATATCTGTACGCAACAATTAACCATTGCTAATGAAAAAACGATTCTGAGCCGGATTCGGTTAATAGCGTTATTGATTTATCAACAATATATGTATGTCATATTATGGTAAAATAATTTGCATATGCGTTAATAATTTAAAGATAATGTATGAAATAATATATTTTCTTTAATAACGTTTGTTTAATATTGCACCTACTTTCCTGTTTACCTACGTTTTTTTCCGGTTTTTCCCGTTTATTATGAAAACAGCTGAGACAATCAAAAACTGACCACCTTTAATATACCACCCCTCCTTTCGGAAAAAGTGGTATAATTGAAAATCTGAGCAAAATTGACGGAAGAAAAGTTGTTTACTGATGATAAAAAAAAAAAAAATTTTAAAACTTCGCTCAGAATCTAAAATAGCGATGAGGATTTGTCCGGTTCGACCAACAGACTCCGGGCAAAATCGAAAACGAGTCCCGCGAACAGTTTTTTTCTCTCTCCCGAATCTTTGCGATTTCGAAAAGCGGACTCGTCTCGTTATTTGTCGTCACACCGAGCACTTCGTATACGGTTATAAATTATAATTAAAAACAACACGGCAAAAGCGACGAGGTTTTTTCTTTTTTTTTTTTCAAGTGTCCCTTTAATCCCGGTCCGCGTATGTAACATCATTTTGTTTGCAGTTTTTCCAATCGTATACGTGAGTATATAAGCACGTAAAAATAATAAACGTACGCGATTGTCGCGAATCCGGATAAGTGCTCGTAATACACATTCATGCGGCAAAAACACGCGGACGTCTAAAAACAAGGTCACGGGAATAATCGATCGTAGTACGTGCGCTTTTACGTGTAGTGTTACGCGCCTCGAAAGCCGTCCCCGTCGGCGCGTTTACGAATCCTATGCGCAGTCCGGCCCTAACCGAAACGCGGCCGCGAGCTGGTATTCGGAGTTTTCGCCGGGGTTTTTATGTACGAAACGGGACGTGCCCCGAATCGGTTTCCCGGGTCATACCCAGTGACATGAGTACCGGGTGGGCAAACGCCATGGGCTCACAACAGACGAGAGCCCTAGCAGTGGCCTCTAGACCAGGGCATTGTTGGACAAGTGAGGATCTTTTTGACTAACCCCCTCCCCCCTTATTTGTTTGGCTTTTAGTACCTTAATACAACATTATGCCACGGCCATCGGAAGTTCTAGTTATGCCGCTGCTCGTTTCCCGCATGCCGTATCGGTTTGAAAAAAGTACTTTATGAATGCGAGCCGAGTCGGTTCCCGTTTTAATACCTACACATTTTATACAATAAACGCAAGGTATAATGCAGTACGTTTTTAAACTTTTATCGTAGGTACTACGGCGCGGCGGGTATTTGATAGTTATCGAAGTGATAAAATACTTTTAAATCGACGTATTGCCGAATTACCGTAATCGATTAAGATTTAACGTCAATCCGTCCGGATACACGTATCTAGAATATATTATGGCTACATAATATAAAATACATAAATGTTTCTGTAGTATAAAAACTAAATAATTCTTAGTCGACAGTCCTAAGCCTGTAAGAAGGGGAAGGGAAATGTGCGTATTTGACTGTTTTACGAACAGCGGGAACCGATTCGACCGGGTACGTCACTAATTAAAACGGGAACCGATTGGGCCAAACGAGAACCGATTCGGATGCACCCACGAAACGTACTGTGGGGCAAGAGCAGTGGCGTTACTTTTAATGTCCGCGGCAAAATATTGTATAAAGGCCCTAACGGCCGATCCGATGAGAAAAAAAAAAGGCGAATGTCATTAAAAAAGACATTCACCCGTGTCCGATAATGCCTTGGGCTCTGGCCAATGCCACTGCTAAGGCCCATGTCGGTTGTGGGCCCGTGGTGTTTGCCCACCTCGCCCGCCCAGTATTTACGCCACCGGGCACGGGTAACGCGCACTGGCCGGGGTCACCACCATACGGCTCCGACGGAGTCGGCGTCCCGATGGAGCGTACAGGCAAACGACCGCGACGACGGCTCGGGCCGAACCCGGACAGGCTGTGTAAATACGGTACCCGCCGGCTCTCGGCGGCGCGTAACGACGTGCCGGCGGCGGCGGCGGCGGTTTTTATTACACTTTTTTTTTTTTTTTATATTCTCTCCCTTTCGTGACCGCGTGGCGCGGCGCCGCCTTTGGCACGGCAAGAGCCGTTTTCGAGTTCAGTTCCGCGACCACGTCCGGCCATTAAACAATACGCGCGCGCCGCCTCCCTCCGTCGTCGTCGTCGCCGTCGTCGTCGTCGCGGGCGACAGTTATCCCGTGAGTATATTAGAATATTAAAATTTTCGTTATAAAATCCGCGATATTGTTAACGATGGTCGTCCCTTTAGTGCGCCCCGCGGGTCGCGACGTCCGTGTCCGCACACGAGACCGCCGCCGCGCCGAGGCTGTGCGACGTCTATAATCCCCGTACGAGTGAGTACATAATATAATAACATCGCGGGATTTCGGGATGCGTTTTCCCGCGCAAAGCTCGTGTTTGTGCGGTGTATATTTAAATCGAAAACCGAGAGACATTTTATTTCGCATTTTTCATTTTAAACGTCTTTTCCCCGCTCCGTTTTTGAGAGGGGGGGGCATTAATTTGAATGTTCACCGCGGTTTTTAAGTTTTACGGGACGACATTGAATTCGCACGTTTCGACTGCAAATCGCAACAATGATCTCGCTGCAGTGTAATAATGCCTACACTATTCCGGAATTCGTTAAAATTATTCTAGTCGAAAAGGTTTACTTTTCGATTTATGATGTGCGAAGTACTAGCATTATATTTAGATATGTTTAAAAGGGGATGTTTTTTTTTTTTTGTTCGTGTATTTTATACTTTTAAATCTTTAACCGTTTATCTGTAGGTATATCGATTTGCTCGGTATTATTTTTTTTCCGATTTGTTCGGAAGAATTTTATATTGCATTACTAGGTCAAAATATCGTGCTGTTTCTTTTTTTCTTTTTATGAAATAAAATAATACATTAAACACAAAGTTTACATCAGGTTTATTTATTCGCCATTTTAAACTTTCGAATAAGCTCTTGATGTTTTTTGCATTATATATAAAAAAAATAATAATAATAATATTTAACATTTCAATATTAGTATAACGTACTATTATATATGTACTGTATTACCCATTGCAGTTTAACCATTTAATTGCGTCGAATTGATTTGCATTTCAGTATAACCGACCAAGCAGGAAAAAACGACTTGTACGACCTACCCACTTAAAATTATTATTACTTTGTCGTTGTTTTTTTATGATTGAAAATTTGCACAACATCCGCATGACGTACCTATATAGATATTTATCTGTATTTAAATTTCTAAATATATATTTAAGCGTTTTAAAAATAAAATAAACTTTGTTAGTCTACATATAAATTATGTATCTACGTAAATGCAGTCGACGATTTTTAATACCATGGTATTATGGTAAGTCATATCGAAATTATAGCTGACTCCAGGAAGAATTGTATTGAAACAAATACTCGGAGTATTCTAACCATGGGCGTAAAATGCGGGGGAATATAGTCCTCTAGAATCTATTCTAGCCTCCTCACAATTTCTTAAAGCTTCCCTGAAAATGAGCATACTGTATATAGTTTTCTCGTTAGCCTTATTTTTTGCAAAAACGTACGGAAATTTAACCCCCTAAACCCCTTCCCCACATCCTACGCCTATAATTCTAACATATGGTTGTGATTATGAACAAATACGAATAAAATAGACCGGAGGCCACGACACTGTAGTTAAAGATAATAGTTACAAGCTAGATACAAAGGAGAACTATAGCAATAATGAAAGTGTTTTATAACAAGTAAACGAAAAGCGAAATCGTTCAAAGCGCATCATTGAGAGGAAGACAAAATAATCGGATTAAATCATCCCTAACACAAACAGTGGAGGATTTGGACGGTAAACGGAGTTACCATTTTACCACAATTTACCAATTGATGAATTAGCGTACGCCCCCTGTAAATATAGTACAAATACTGAGCGTACAACTTTTTTATTATATAAAATGTATCAATTATCTGTAAGTTTTAAGTTAGTACTGTGTAACAATCGGGTTAAATAGGATTGGTTATTACCTGCGAGTATTGGTTAACATTTGTTATGTTTGTTCATGTTGTTGCTAATATAAAAGTTATTATTATTATTTTTTTGTTATACATATGTAAAAAGGTTTAAAAAAGAATATATTTTTTAAAAGTATAATATTGTTTGAATACATTTTGTCATTTTTTTATATTCGACAATGGATTTCGTATTAAATTATGTAAGTTTTTTCGTCGGACGTTGGTGTGGGTTTATCATCTTATAAGTTTCAATTTGATAGTAAAAAAAAAAAATTAATTAAAAGAATTATTAACTTAAATCCGACCTGTGAAATAGTTTTTAATACATAAATAAAAATGTAAAAAAACTGGGTAACAAAAATATTGTTTTTTTAAAGTTTGCCAATTTATGACTGTCGTACTATGCAAGAGTCTTGTGAAAAAGTTTTTCACGAACGGAGCGACCGGCTTTTCGAATGACTGAATCTGATTGTAGTTTTGTGCTTATAAAATTACAATATCCGTTGCTTAAATATTCATAAACGAGCGTATAGTTTTTTTCTTTCGAAAACAACACAACATATTTCTAGGAAACTATCTGTGATAGGATGGTTATGGGGAGAAGAAGCGAAAGGAGACCGAGACCGTTTCTTTAAAGACAGCGAGACAAGAGATTGAAGTGATCACTTCAATCTCGCTTCGTACACAGACCTGAAGAGAGCAGCGAATTGCGGAACGGATTCGGCTTGGCCTTTTGAAGCTGATGTTTAGGGAAGTTAGGATATGGGTTGCTGCGATACATATACCACGGATTACTAAGAAAAACCGAGGACCTCAAAGAACGGAGATCTGCCGTTAACCAGTCCATGCGGGCTGTTATAACGCAAAAAAGTGATACAATTTGTACGTAACATATTCGCAAAATTGGATTTATGATAAAATAATAGCGTGGGTATATTGTTTGACGGAAAAAAACGCGGTGATTCATATTTCGTATAATTCGTAACCGTATAATAGATTTTTTCGAAATCAAGCGATAAATACCTACATACCTACTCATAAATACCTATTCGCGTATTATAATTAATATAAGAACAACGCGAATTAATTTATTTTATACTGTCTACCTTGTGTATATTATATTTTAATTTGTGCACATCACTTATTTCAACAATGTCGTTATGCATAATATTTAAATTATAAGTATCCGGATGCCTGTATCTATCAATAATTAGCTATTAAATTATATTTTAACGAACGTCTCGGTGAAATTACGGTCATACAATTAAAAACGCATAATATTGTAAATCGAATAACGCACTCTCTCTCTTTCTCTCTCTCTCTCTCTCTCTCTGTCTATCATTTCGCAGCGTTTCCGCCGATAATTTTAAATTGTAGTCAGGCGTATACGCAAAACAATTTCGATTAAATAAACGACTAATAAATGTATTACAGCGCATAATTGGCACGGGCGTCCGCAGGAAATCGATCAGGGATGGGCATAATAAAACCAAACGCCAAAAAATTACTTAAAACAAAATTATAATAATTGCCTAATTATAAAAATTATATTTGAAATTTCGGAGTTCAGAGGGAGGCAGATGCCTCTTCTTGCCCCCTTCCCCTCCGCCCGGGTGTCCGCGGTGCATATTAATTATAATAAAATCTGAAATATTATCACCGTTAATTTTAAAACCAGAAGAAATCGCATTCATTTAACTCAAATAATGATAAAATACAATTATTTCAAATTACAATTTTTATGTAATTATGAGCCGATTACCGCTCTCTTTAAGCAAGGTGGCGGCGAGAGAGGGGAAACATGTATCTATGTCGAATCGAAAACACATTACAAATAGGAGATACGACGAACTGTTCGAAAATTATTCCGTGCCGATTTCGCGTGGTCACCAACACGGTGTTCTGTGGCGGGACAGAGCGGCCTTGTTAACGAAAACGAAAAATTTAATTAAATTTTTTTTTCGCTTTTCGATTAGTGCGGGTCTCACAACAACCGTGAATTGGTAATGGTCGAAAGGGTCAACACCCGAACTAACCTGACATTTTTACGTTTTTAATGTTGTAACATCTCCGATTAAAATGCATACCCAACGGTCGTTCGTAGTTATCACTCGGCCGGGTCTGCCGCGGCGACCAGATCGATTGGCGTGTGGCGAATTTCGGGAATTTTTGGTCGAACACCCGTGTCGAAACGTAAACGGGAAAAAAATATTTACGCGTTACAATAACGCGCGTACGTGATGTCTGGCGTAAATGCCACGGTCCCTGCACTCGGACCCGTGATATTATTTACACGGGCCTATAATGCACGCTGATACAGCAGCCGTTTATTGAACGCGTAAAGATGCGAGACAATACGCATTACGGTGCACGGGGACGTCGAAACGAGTCGCGTTTCGGCGTGTCCCGGACGGGGAAACGATTCAATCGAAAAAAGGCGTACATTTTTTTTTCGTTTTTTTCCTCTCTCCCGCCGACCGCCGGCAGTTGTCGGCGAGAGCCCACTCCGACATTACAATGTCCTACTCAGTTATGCGCCTACCGCGTGTCGTAGACGCGTACGCAACGTTATTGTACTGGCAGTGCCGCGGGATCTGTCGATTTCGTGTCGCGTTACGACGGCCGGCCGTGACGTTGCGCCCGACGAGGTTGCGGCCATGCGATACGGAAACTTGACCGTCTCGGCCGTTGTGGATTTGTTTACGTGCGCGAACTTGCGCGACCACAATCGCGTCGCCCGTATTATTGTTTACACGGCGAGCGCGCTCTGGTAATCGCGGGTTAAGTCGTTTTTAACGACACTGTTGTTGTCGTCATCAAAACCGCGCGTCGGCGTGCGCGAACGGTAACGCGGGGAAACGAACGTAAAGACGTTTCGCGCGGTCGGTCGTTTGAAAACCCGTAGGCGATGTCCAATAGCGACGCCGTTTTTTGTTTTGTTTTTTTTTTTTCGAGGGGAGAGGAGGGGGTAGAAAGCGCGGGACGCGCCCTTGCGTTTTTCTCGTCCGCGTCTATTAATGATCTAGGTGTTAATCGATACTCTGGCCCGTGTTTTAATTTTTTTTTTTTTTCCGTTTATCGAAATATTGCGCACAGCGACATTACGTTTTGACAATTTTTTTTTTCCGGCATGGGGAATTGGCCTCGATCACGTTCGCGCCCTCTTATAGGGGCTGTATGACATGAGCGCCAGAGGTGCCAAAATGACGTATCATTTGCGCCAAAATTAATATTTTGTACATTTTACATGTGTAATAAGGAATTTAAAAATATTTAAAATTGTCAACAATCGAATGTTAGATTAAACGTTTGGAGTTCTTGAACGATATAGTTCTAAATTGAATATCACACAGACACGGTTAATAAATACATCAATTACCTACATAACATGTATTATATATCTATTAAACATGGCACACGGGTATGCCTAGGATTTCGGCGCTTTCATACGATACGATATTTTTTTTTCTCATCTCATTTTGGCGCTTATGTCTTCCACCGCTCATAAGAAACGGACATGATTATTAACGTGTGCTATTGATGTGGGTCAATTCGTACTTACTATAGGTGTCGGTACTGTATAAAGAAAGAAAACAAAACAAAACGCAATATCGTGATTTTTTTTTTTTTTGTTATCTATGAACGTACCGGATCGAGGTTTCTGGTGTTATCATTTCGTTTTTGGCGGTTCGACCGTTTTCTTTTATCATTGATCGTTACAAAATACATGTGCCAGGATCTCTTATGCGGGCTTGCACTGTTGCGTACTTATTCACCAAGAAATAATTATACCAGTGGACGGATACCGTTGAAAGGTACTCTTTGTGTTATACATGTATAACACGCGTAATAATATTATAATATCCAATTAAATAAATGGCAATTTCTTATTTTGTGCATTAAAATGTTGTATTTTACAAATACCAAAAAGAGTCCGATTTCCGCGTCTGTTAATAAAATTGTTGTAGCTGCGACGTTACACGGTAAAGGAATTTTCCATTTTAAAGAACCGGTGAAAATAAATGTCCTCCTTCCCCTCCCCCACCCCCTCACACCGATGAGAAAAGCCTAGGTACGCCATTGAGCCCGATATTAGCATAATAACTCATTTCTCAATAGTCTCAACGCAGTCTGGGTGTAAGCTCAGTATATCGCCTGACCACGGCGTTGTATGAACGAAGTGTTTTTAATTGGACCATATTGTAAACCGCGTTTTTATTCCGTAATAAAAAGTTTATGTTCGGTTTTTGTTTTTATGCTAAATGCAATGCACACATTAATGTAACGCAAACTATCCCACGAAATACGTCTAATTCAACGCCGTTGTTGAACCTTCGCGGAATCCGTTCTCAGGCTATACACTTCAAAACAGATTGATTACCGCCGTCGCGCGTACACTAAATAGACCAACAGACAGCGCGTTTGAACTACGGCGCGAGTTATACGCTTACGACCTACCCACCGCGGCGTTTTCCGGCGAATGATCATTTTTTATAAACGGTTTCGGAGTTATTCGATTCGATCGTCGGGAACGGACGGGCCGCAGTTCCGACGAATAAAATCGAAACCCCGTCCAATAAATAAATCGGATCGTTTACTCGGAGACATTGATGTCGCGGTGTCGCAATTGTAATGGATTTCGTTCGAATCGGTTCCTGTACACATTACGCAATAATCTAACCGGAAACCGTTATTGTTTAAACGTGAACCGCCTATGTATTTGACGGGAGCGCGGAAAATCGAACACTGACAATGGCAACATTTGGATTTTAGGCTTTTTCCAAATTTTGAATTTTGATTTCCCGAGTCATGCTATATGGCCGTCCAATTTTATTGATTAGTTTCAAGTCGGAATTACAACCGTAAGATATGCCATTCATTTTTAAATTGTTGATCTCAGACGTATTCGGTACACAACATAACCAAACCTTATCTAACCTATCGAAATTGTATTGTTATTTCAATGTTTCAAAATTAATACATTGGCGTGATATCTCTTTATTTTTATAGCTCGTCGGTTTTTCAAGAGTCTTAGCTGTCGACGCAACTTCCTTCCTTTTTGTTTCTATCTCCGATACATTATTCTCAATCAATATTTCCTATTTTCTCCGTGGGTTTTTTTTTCACTCCGTCCGACCAACGTTTTCCGGGATCCCCTCTCTTGGCCTTTTAACTATTGATTTCCATTCTATACCAACCCCGTGTCCGTTTTCCTTTTCCTCGCTCATTGGATGTCCAAATCGTTGCGGCCTTCGTCTTTTGAAAAAAGTTTGTTATATGTACGTTAATTATTTTGTTGGCTCGTGGGTTTTCTTTTTGTACTTCCTACGTTTTCGTCTCGTTTCTATTTTAAAACACTGCATATCGATGTCAATATTTTGTTTTCTAATGTGATTTATGTGATGATTATAACACTAACGTTACGAAATACGCCAGTAGCGTTATTGGAAGTAGATCTTATTACTAACATGCTAAATTATTTTAACTTTGTCTGTTTCGCGAAAATCTCAGACCTACCATCACCTCAAATGTGAACGAATTCAAAATATAATTTCACAATTTCACAGGGTTTTCGGTATAAAAAAATATGTGCCATTTGTACTTAATTAGATTTAAAGTTACAATCATATCGTATTAAGAGGTATACACGGTGTCCTACAGCGTTATCCAAATGATATAATAACTCTTTCAATGTTCATTTTTTCCCACCAAGTTTTAGGTGTCAGGGGGAAATAAATGTAGAGAAATAACTTTTTATTTTTTCACTTTTTGAAATTTTCAAAATAGTCACTTTGTAAAATACCGAGTGATTCATTTAACTGGGTACACTCATTATCTCGGAAAAAATGAACCTTTTCTGGAATTCGTTTTCTAGAACACTTTAGAAACAAGCTGCTCCAAAATTGTATAATTGTGTTATTTTTTTTGTCACCATTATTTTCGGGGGTAAAAACACTACCTACTTTTGATTTTCAAATGGCAACCTATAATTAAAAAGTCCATAAACAGATTGAGTATTAGTAAAAATAAATTTTAGTGTTGAAATCTTTGATTTCTGCCGAGCCGTTGACGAGATATATGACTTTTAATTTAAGGTCAGAGGCGATTAGTGGCGCATTATTAACACGCCGAGCGCCAAACCGCCATACTAATGATACTCCACCACTCTCGTCCAACCCAAACTTAAAAGTGGAATATCTCGTTAACGGATCGACGGAGATTTGAATGTATCATGCATTCATATCCGATTAATAGTTTCTCAGTTAAAAATGATGATAAAAAAATGATGGTAGGTAATATTCAATAGACGATAAGGAATTACCGTGCTGACTATGACTCCTTATCACGTGACGTGTTATTCTATTGAAAATTAATAGGGGGGGAGGGCATTGGAATTTCGATTTTGCGTAATATAACCACTAAAAAAAAAAATTGAGTTCGTTATACATAATTAACATATTTTATATTAAGAGAACGTGTCACCTCCCGTATTTAAGGGGTTGTGTATAGGCAATTTTCTCGAAATATTTGAAAAAATGTCAATTCAAAAATATTAAATAATCAAATTCACTTTCAAATACATTTGAATCGGCCATTCGAGAAAATATATAAATCGTAATTATTAAATTTATGGTAAACTTTAAGTCTTAAAGTGCAATACAGCTACGAAAAATGATCTGTACCTTAAACCTTAAAAGTATAGTGATGATTAATGTCATTTCCTTGTATAACACGTATCTGTCATCAGAGAACCGAAATCTCGTTTTATCGAAAATAATGATGTTTTTCAAATGACCGATTTATTTACGAAAAAAAGCCCCGCGTTCAGTGGCGTGCCCAGAAATTATCAATGAGAGGGGATGTATAGCAAATATGAATCATGAATAAATTATAAATTCGTTTTCTCCATCCGAATTTACTGTGGGAATTGGTAATTTAAAAGCTGGATTCTAAAAAAGGCCATGATTTCTAATCATTGTATCAAGTTTTTCCTCGTAACTACGTTGAAATATATACATTTCGACATTAGATTACTCATTGTTTTTTGTATTTTAAGCCCAATGAGGGGATTAACCCCTAACCTCCGTCCCCCTGTGCACGCCACCGACCGCGTCTATCGTAAATATTTATTGTAAAATTCGTGAAATTAACAAAACTATTTATGAAAAACGGTTTCGCGCGGACAAAAATTATTCGGGATGTTCACTTAGTTAAGAGACCGAATTTTCGCAATAAAAAAATAAAGATAATTTTCACCGTAAAACGATGGCTTTAGATTTTCGTTATCACTATTCAAAAATAAGTTCTTCGAGATTGAAAACTTAAAACTATCAGATTTTTAAACAATAGGTTTTTTTTTTCTATTTGTAATAATTATTATGATAATACCGCAAAAATAAAACCAACGGTTCAAGTTCTCCTTATTTCTACGACCGTTTAAATTTCTCAATTAATATTCCATATTCCGAGTAAATTTTTCCCCGCGCTTAACGGTTTTCACCAGTCGAATTGCGTGCTCGTACGTTTGCTTCTCGATTGTCATCTCGAATGGATAAAAAACATTGAACACGAAAATAGTGACGTTTAACTCGTCGTCAATTTATAAGCTAAGCCACTCTTCTTTAATTAAGGCCACTCTTCCCTGTTCGGAGCCACTCTTTTCAACAAAACATAAGACGCACAGTTCACGAGTTCTTGGATTTGTTCGAAATATTGTCTTCTTGAACGTCCTCTTGATATCTTCCCAGTAACTTTTACGTCCAAACATGTTGGTCACTGAGTCATCGCGTCAAATGACGTGACGTTCAACCATTTATTAAAAAAAAAAAAAAAAAAAAAAAATGACAAATTCAAATTACACTTTCGACATGTATACATTATGCAAGTCGGATCATCGTATGTATTTTAGCTCTACAAAACGTAGCTAAAGAAGATGCATGACGCATACATATACTAACTAAATACCGGTTCATATAGTTTCGTGTATTATATTTTATATGTAACCGTTTTTACATTTTGTTTTTTTTTCACCTAAAATACTATAGAACGGCCATTTTTGTTTGTTTTACTAGCCGACACTTCGACGCGAGTATGTCTTCGGACAACGAACCGACTTGGAGGACGTGCAGGAAAGCCGTTTGGATGTTAATTCAAAATTCTAACAATTTAGCCGACGCTCAAGATTTGTTGAACCGACAAGAGGACCATGATCTGCATATCGCGAGCGGAAAATGTTTTATTTTACTACTGGTCAGTCGTTATGTTATATATTTTTACTAAAAAAAGCTGTTCTAAAATAATGGGAACGGATGCTCCCACTATCGTAGGCGGGAAATTGGGTAGGTAGGATATAGACGTGAATTTAATGCATATCTGTACGCAAAGATTAACTATTGCTAACAAAAAACAAACGGTTCTAAGCGGAGTTCGGTTGATAGTGTTGCTCTGTGAACAATATTATGTCATATTATGGTGAAATAATTACAAACGTGTTAAAAATTTTCTTTAATAATATTTGTTAATATTTTACCTATTTCTCCGTTTTTCCCCCGGTTTTGTCTAGTTATTGGGAAACTCATGGGAAAATCAAAAAATGACCTCCTTAAAGTACCACCCCAGTCAGATTTCTTTTTAGAAAAAGTGCTATCATTGTAAATCGAAACAAAATTTCTGATAGAAAAGTTGTTCACGGATAGAATAAAAATAATAGTAAATAAATAAACATCATTGTAAAACCAAAACATGGCTCGCTCCGTTCAGAATCTAAAATGTTCGACCAAATAACACTAAGTACACTAGTATAGGTACCCAAATGGCGTTTTTATTTATCGTGTCGCGCCCGGACGGGTTTCCGCCGATTTTCCAGACGGCCATTCGAACGCCGGAAAAATCGTGCCTGGAGCGCGCGCTGGCCGAGTTCAAGTGGCTGGAGTCCCGGTGCTGCCCGAAGACGGCGGGCGGTTGGCTGATGACGGTCAGGCGAAAACTGTTCCCGTCCAAGGCGGCGGGCGTCGACGATTACGACAGGCAGATAACGCTGGCCGACGCGACGGCTTGCATGGTGGGCCTGACCGTGGTCGGGCACGCGGACGACGCTTCGGTGACCACCGCGGCCCGGGCCTTGTACGCGTTGCGACGCGCCTGGAAGATGTACCAGCAGTGTTACGCTTCCGTGCTGAACTTGTACCGGGACGTTTACGACTTGGACCCCGGTAATTATCGTAAAAAATGAAAAATCCGTGCGCCTGCAGTAGGTGCGTGGGAGGTTTTTTTTTTAGTATTTTGAATAGCGCGAAACTTCGCTGTTGACCGCGGTGAAATTCGTTCGGTCCGGGTTTTTCGCGGGCGTAACGATTGAACCGTAAAACATCACTGAACAAATAGCCGATACTGACGACCGACGGGTGCGCCACTGTTGCAGGTGCAAAGTCGGGACGGTACGATACGCGTACGTACAACGCCGTGTTTTATTTTCGTTTATATCTGTACGCGCTACGCTTAGTAAAAAAAAAAAAAAAAAAAATTAAAAAAAACTACTGTCGCATTACGCTATAATCGTTATTTTCACCGTTAATTTTGATGTACTCCGTGTAAAATTTTCAGCGAGAAACGAGAGAATCGCCAGTTCGTAATAAGTGAATCACACCGTATGTCACGCGTAATCTATTGACAGGCCCGTAAAACTACGGCAGTGGCGGTTTTTAATCAATACAATTATACCTAACAAATACAAATTACGCGAAACAACTCGCGAAATAAAATTGTCCGTAAATAGTTCGAAAATGGCTTTAGGGTTTTGAACATTTTACTACGTCGTCCAGTAAAGACCAATATAAGTTTTCTGTCCAGATTTCAAGCGTCTACGGCTATTTGAAACTGAATGACGACAAAAAAACAAAATTGAAAGTAATAAAATAATTATGTTCGTACATTTTCCCGTTCTTTCTACGGGATTTTTTTCTTTAGTTTTGTTCAATTATTAAGAAAACCAACAGAGAAAACCGAAACGACTTTCTTAGTCGCCAACTGTATTAAAAATGCAACGAAAACGGTCTCTTGTAGTTTTGCTTTTATTGAAGTAATGTTTCCGATGGAACGCACAAAGTGTAAACATTTAAAATAATGAAATAGCATAACGCCGTGAATTTATCAGTTTTCATTTTCCGTCTTGTTGCGGTTTTTCCCGATTGCTGCAAAAATGTAAAGTCACGCAATCTAAATAGTTGTCCGATTATCCCTGTACGTTTTTTTTACGATTTTTCCCCGGAAAACGCCCGAAAAAATAAAACAACCGGCTCGGAGTACCCCGAGCAGATAGAATTTCGTTTTGAGAAAATACACACGGTACGTCGGAGCTCGATTTCTATTAGAAAAACCGTTCGCGGAAGACGGAAGCCAGTGGCCCGCGCGCGTTTTTTCGCGTTTTCGACGTCGCGACGGCGCTTCTATTTCGGTCGCGCGGCCGACCCGCCGCCCGCGAAGACCCTAATTGAATTATTAATACGGCGCGGGGGGGGGGGGGGGGGGGAGGTGGTGGTGGCGGCTTCGTGCGGAACGGCTCCGGGCCCGCGCGCGTATTCGATTCGATTCGATTCGATACGTGCCGCGGCGAACGTCCGCCGGGTCCGGGCCCGTTGTCCGTGCGAGCGCGCCGTCCGTGGAAAAACGCGCGCGCCGCTGCACGTTTCCCATGTACTGCGCCGGCGGTTTTCAGAAGACTCGTTTCGACCGCGGCCCGCCTCGCATTTCCGCAGCGTTTTCACGGCGCGCCGCGGCCACCGGTTTTCGTCCGTTGCGGTTGTTAGGTTTTTCGCACGAACCCAGAGTTGACAACGACCTGCGAACGAATCGTAATCGGAACGTTGTACGGTTTCGCGCTGAACGAGCGGTTCGCCGTAACCCGTGACCGGTGGCCCGTCACAGTGTTTAGGCAGAACCGGTTTCAAGCGACCGCGGCACGCCGGTTGGAAAACCGCCGCTCTAGGTCCGATTCAAGCCCGGATTAAGGGTGATGGGGGGAGGGGTTCCGGGGAGGGCCACGGTTCGCGGACCGTCGGACCACCAGGGCCCCACCCCCCCCCCCAGTTTCGGCCACGGCGTAATAAAATGTTTCTTTATACGTGCGCGTTTAACCGTTGACTTTGTACATTGACGATGACTGGTTCGCGTAATTATAAACGGTACAAACGCCAAAATGCCGGTGACTGTGAAAAATAACGCGTTTCCGTTTGTTCAAACAATACTCGCGGCTTGTGAACTGAGTACTGTTTGTACGTTTTGCGCGTTACGCGTTTTATTATTTCTCTGTTCTGTCGAAAAACATATTGATTAGGAAAACCGTTTTTTTTTTTTTTTTTTTTTTTTTTGTTTTGTTTTAAAAGAAAAGAAAAAAACCGTATTATATTCCTTCGGCGAGAGCGTCGTTGAAAAGTTCGGCCCCCGGGGCCTCTAAACGTCTTAATCCGGGCTCCGCGAACGAATTCGATTCCCCCGACCCACTCCCATCCACTCCCCCCCTCCCCCCCTCTCCCACGCCATCTCCGTCGGAGCTTACGGGGAAAAAACCGGAGACCGTCGGGCCCGCCTCTTCGCGGCACGTAATGCCGCGCGCGAAAAGCCCTTTCGCCGCCGCCGTGCCGTACGCGCGCAAAACAGCGCGCCCTTCCCCTCGCGTATCTCGCGGACATCCCTTATTTTTTTTCTTCACTCTCGTTCCCTAATTATTATGTATGCTCGCCGCGGGATAGAGCCGTGCCGCGGTGTCAGCGAGCGCCGCCGCGTATCGATTTTGACGACACCGCGCCGTTGAACCCGCGGCCTTTAAACTCTCGTTTTCCCGCCGCCCGTCTTCTCGCTCGCCGTCGGCGCGGCGAAAGCAAACCGTCGTCGCCCCGGACGCGTATGACCGAGGCGCACGCGGTTAGAGAACCCCGCGGAAATCCTGTTCTCCGAACGGCTGTGATCCCAACAAGATGGACATTTCATTGACCGCAATCACGATCAGTTCGTGCGAACTAAAAAGTTTTTGTTTTTTTTTTTTTTTTTTTTATTAAAACACCGTTCGTATTAGATTACGTATAACCGCACGTGTGAAGGAAATAATTTTTTAATAATTTTAACATTTAATATCGATTATTTTATGATGAACTATCGTTCCATAATTAAATACGTTAAAAAATTCAAGTCTTAGTGTATCCTACAAAACAAAAATAAATAAAAATAATCTAATGTAATAAAATAATATGAATAACACACAAACCATTTTTTACCAGCTGATAATGAATAATTGTTATCTCGTTGTGATTAGAGCGAATCGGCGAACAGGATATCCATAAGGTTCCCTAACAATGTACGTTTTGCTGGTATGCGCCCCGGACGTTTCTCGTTCGCACTCGTATAATCTGCAACAATATCGTTCTGTAGAATCGGACGAATGTTATAGGGTTTTTTTTTTTTTTTTAAGAAATGTAAATCGAGCCAAGTTTTCCTAGTCGGATCGATTCGACGTCGCACCAATAGGCACCCGAACATTTACGGTTCTACATTATTTATCGGTGAATCGTAGGCTGCACGGGACCGGGGAAATTTCGATTATTTTTTTTTCAGAACGCCATCTAGCGTATAGTAATAACATCGAGCTCTGTAATTATTTGCGTCGGGAAAAATTGTACGCGTAGTTTGTTTTCTCCGTCTGCCAGGCAAAAAAGACGCTCCACGCGCCGACGATCGCGACTCTTGGGTCGAGATATTCGCGAAGGGTCCTGTATACGTAGGAGATGCCTAGTGTTTACATCATTTAAAAAAAAAAAAATAATAATAATAAAACAGCCGAGTAACTAGTACTCGAGTAAATAGAGTACTCGTGTTGACGTGTACAAAAAAAAAAAAAAAAAAAATGAAAAATGTCGAGTACTTTAAATCGACTCGAGAATTTTTCCAGAGTCGAATACTCGCCCGAGTCTATCGAGTAATAACGCGCTAAAAAAGTTCGCGCTATGTTCATTATGCTGTTTCAGACCGGAACGTTCCGCAATGGCCACCGGTGTTGAAGCGCAGACGGTCCGTCACTTCGGCTCCGGCTTCGAACATCGGGACTCGCATGCTCCGCTCGGCCACCACGTCGTTCGAGACGTTGCGACGAAATAGGTAATGTCACGACGCGCTATTGTCCGAGAATGAGTTTTCACATGGCGACTGGGTTCAACGGAAAAATTCGATATTCTAAACGAGCGGGTTCTTGACGCGAGCGGCGGCGCCCCCTAGGGGGGGGATTCCGGTCCCTCGAGAAGGCGGTAGGTTTTGAGGGGTCGTTGGGCGGACGGTGAGCTTACACGTTCGGAACGGCGGTAAAATAAAAAAAAAAACGCCGGCGTCCAGCGACACGGCATTGTCGCACGTGGAGCCGGATTGAGTTTTAATAATGAAAAAAATGCAAAAGATTTCGCTGTAATATAACACAATAATAACCCGTATAAAAACGGATAATCGAAAAAAAAAAAAAAGCAAAAGACCAATAAGGAAATAACAAGCCAATAGGTTTGCGCGAGAGGGTGTCAGCGGTCAGTTAAACCGGTGAGGGGGCGCTGAAACGGAAACAGTTATTAGGAACCACTGTTCTAAAATAAAACGAAATGAACTGACGCCGTCGGAAAAAGGCCCGCGACACTCTCTATCTTCCCGTGTTAAGTACCACGACCTCGAGTCTCCGAAATCATTAGTTTTGATACCGATATTCAATACGGATCATCAAGTTGCGATAACGTAACTTGGGTGAAAAACCGTAATCTATCTGATTGATGCGGGGGCCTACGTGACTCGTAGGTTTAGATTTCAGACCATAGGAAAAGAAAACCGAACAGCCGATTGAGTGTCATCCATGCATTGCGCGTGTTCCGCGACGGGCCAGTTTATCAATCAGACGAACAATCCGATGGATTTCGATGTTCTACGTCAAATCCGATTAATCTGATTACTAATCAGATTGTTTGTCGGTGCACCGGATCGCCAATCAACAAAATAGTCGGTTTGCTAGACGGCAGAAATGTATTGTTTAGATTTAGTTTCGCAACGTTTTTTTTTTTTTTTGCTATCCGTTTTACATTTTAATATGTTCATAAAATTGAATATATTTATTTAACGTTTATACCGTAATCCAATTCAATACGACACAATGCGTTTACGCATCATCAGGTTAACATCTATTGTCGAATAATTGTTTAGACCACGCGATAGAGCACTCTGTTTGTCAATACGCATCGGTGTTCGTTAACGTTCAATCGGCCGTACAACACCGGGCGTTTCGTCCGATTGATAACCGAGGTTCCCGAGCGGAACACGCGGAACCCGGGACATGATAACACGAGGATTCGTGCGGGTACACAACCGGTGCGGTGTACCCGCTTAAATCGGACAACGCCGTCCGCCGCCGATCTGATTAGGTCGGTCGGATTCCGTTTGCCGCCGTGGCCCGTCCCGAACGGGGGAACGTTCAATGCGCTGTCTGGAGGGTGGCCCGTCCGCACCGCGTCCGCGCGTTAACGATTTCGATCGGTTCGCCGCCGTCGCAGCGGTCACGTTATTGTTGTTGTTGATGTTGTTTGCGTAGCGTGCCCAATGCGGACGCGATGCCCGACGACGTGGTCAGGCTGATGGCCGCGGTCAGCGTGGGATACGGAGCGTTCAACTTAATGGTCTCGCTGTTGCCGCCGACCGTGGTGTCCGTGATCGGAATGTTGGGTTTCCGCGGGCACCGTCAGACCGGACTGGACGCCTTGGCGTTCGCCGCAAACGGCCCCGACGTGCACGCGCCGCTGGCATGGTGAGTACCTTGGCCCGTACGCGCGACGCGGCCGCGAGAGTGTCGCTTGTCGATGTTCAACGGCGCATCGCCGCCGTTGACGGGATTTCGGTCGGGTCGTTGGCGTCGGCGGCTATTACGGCCGGGCGCCGACCGGTTCGCGTACGCGGACCCGATCGCGCGCGCCGGCTGTCAACCGTTACACGGGCGGGGGCCCGTCACATTGGCGCGAACCCCGCTCCCCGAACCGACGGGCCGTCGGCTGTCGTTCCGCTCGCGCGCGCGTGTTACGTGATTTTCGCGACGGCACCCGCCGGCGTCGTAATCCCGAAAACGATTCGCACGAAAACAATGATTCCGGACCGCGGTTGTTACGGTTTGTAGAACGTCAGTTCTCGCCGCCGTGCGGGGGGGCGCGCGCGCGTCTAAACGGAACGTCCGGCGAGGAAACGCGGTCCGGCGGGGTTTCATTTCTAGAACGGAACCGCGTGAGACCGGGGCCGTCACCGGGGCGAAAATCCGCCACCACTCACGTGCCGGGCCCCACGCGTTTAGCCGATCACGGCCGCCGATCCCCGGGTTGAATGTTCCGTCTGGTCGTATGAGCAGTCGGCGACGGTGACGATATTATGTTAAAATGTCGACAATCGCACGCCGTAATCTGTGCTACGGTTCACCGACAGAATTTCAAATAATTCAACGGATACGACCGCGGTGCGGTTCTGACGTTCGCCGGAGTCGTTCGGGCGTTCGGTGGCCGCGATAATTGCGATGGTAATAATAATAATTTCCGTCCCGCGTAAAACGGGCAACAGGATTTTACGGCTCGAGACTAATGCGGCTGTAGTTTTTCGGTAAAACGATGGCGGCAGTAGGGAAATATCGGGGGGAAAAAATCCCTCAATGCTGTCGGTGAAATTCGAAAAAAAAAATACGATAATAATTATTTCGTCGTACGCGTGCATTATCCGTTCGATTCGACTTCCGGCGTATTAATCGATATCGCGAAAACTAAACGCGAACGAACACAATGTACGGGCAATGCGTTAGGCATTGTTATTGTCGACGCGATGCATTTAACCGCGTTAAAATATACGGTCGCACGCCTCCGCACATCGATGCGCGCGTGTCGCACCCCGGAGCCGAATTTGTCCGATTAACGGACCGGCCAAGCGAATTTCGGCCGACCCGTAAGACGGGCGAAAAAACGGCTGGTAAATGGTCCGTTCCGTGCGAATCAAACAAAACAATACAATTACAATAGACGCGTACAAATATTTTCGACTGTTTTAAAAGCGATATTTTCACTAAAAATTATGGTCCCGGGGACGGTCAAACGGTCGATCGCAGATGATTTAAACGTCGATCTCCGTTTTGTTGGAATTCGTTTTTATGTACTTGATTAGTAGACGAACAACAATCGCTGGTCATTTTTATTTCGTTGTAATTTTATCACATAATACAATTCAACGGAGTTCATCTTGGCAAATTGTATTTACAATAGAACGCTATTACATCAGTATTAATAACTGTGCGATGAAAAAACATTATTTTAACTATACGTTTCAGTTTTATTTATTCGTTCGTGCATATTGATCATTAATACCTATTAGGTAATTAAAAATTAGACATGTTTGTTAGGAAGTCGGTCCACAAAGGAAAATATTATATTCATAGTAGAACTCTACCGAAAAAAGTTGGGCTATCCAAGAATTGTACGAATCGTTGTACATTTATTATCGATTATTTATAAATATATTTTCCAATCGAACGCAAAGAAAATTATTCGTTTTATGAATCGGACGAATACGCCTATAGGATATGATAACAATAATAATAATAATATTTATTTACGCCCGCTATGAAACGTGTTATACAAAATCGTTACGTTCATAAATTATCACTGTTAGGCGTATTTAAACGGTTTTAGATTATAAATGAAATGGTGGCTTTTTGTGTAGCGCAAAATAAATTATTGATCCCTGTACCTATATGATAATAACTGTTACTCGTGTTTATTTATGCGCGCTGCCGGGCTAAAAAAAATATTCAGTACGAAAATTACGAAGACGGGGTTGATTAATTTTTTTTTGTAAAAACTTCAATTTAAACTAACGAAATCAATTAATTCGTCGTCTTCTAATTCTTCTCCGTGATATTCGGCTAATAACGATTAGACCGGAGACCTAGAGAACTAGCGTGGTTCTTAACGTGGGCGGTGATGATCCCTCGTAGGAGGGGGTGGTAGGTTTTAAGGAGGCGTTGAGGAAGGGGCGGCGAGCTTTTAAATTTAGAATGACGGAAAACAAAACAAACACCAGCATCTAGCGACACGAGAAATCAGAAAAGTTATGTACAGGGCCGGATTAGGTTTATGATTTAAAGTTGCATTCGAGATTCCATGAAATAAAAAAACATGTGATCAGCAAACGATTCCTGTAATATAGCATAATAATAACTCGCATAAAGATAGAAAAGCAAAAAAATAAAGCAAAAGCAATAGACCAATAAGGCAATAACAATTAACAAGCCCTATAGTTTTGCGAAAGAGGGCGTTAGCAGTCAGTTATCTCGGTAAAGAGTCGCCGAAACGAAAAAGGTTAAGGACCACTGGATCGGACCATCCCGCCATCATATAAACCTCTCTGTTAATTACCGCAGCCCATCTCCGATCAGCTGCGGATTTTAGTTTTCCGGAAATATTTTTGAAAATTATAGTGTCGCTTTAATCTCGGAAGCCCCGCGTTCGAATGTTGACACCTTTTACCCGAACACTATTTTATTCATAGATATTTTATGCATAAGTCGCGCTCGGTCCGTTTTAATATTTTTAAACGAATATAAAAACAATTCATCAGGGCGATCCTGTCGTGGTACCGTATGATGGGGAACACGGATTTCATGTTCGACGGTCCGCAATCACGAGAAAGCGAATCTCACATTATTGAATCGGAACGGCTGGTACGTAACCCGCCCGAAGAATTCCAAGACTCCACGTCCTTACAATACTTCGTCGGGCGTTTGTACTATCTCAAGGTGTGTAACATTTTTTTTTTTTTTATGACTGTATATTACACCCCCTACCGCTCATTAGTAAAACATAATACTGTCAAAGTGTAAGTGTATAGCATACACAACGGTAAACTTTAATTGGTTTAACTCGACCCAACGTTTTAAACCGTATATATGCACCAGGTTTTAAAAAATGTCACGGACGCTCTGGGCGTCATGATCTCTAACGCCATTTCTATCCGCGACTCGCGAGAAAAAAAATGTGAATGTTTCACCTGCCTACAAATAAAGATATAGTTGTGTACTAAATCGTAGTTGGTCGGGTAAGATTAGGTTAGGTTATCAGTTACCAAATAAATAACTAAAGTGTATATAATTGTTCATCTTGCAGTTTAAACTCACAGTTTATACTTGAAAATAATACCTGCTCATAATAATAGATAACTTTTTTTAAATATACTACGTGTTTTGGCAACGTGTAACCACGTATTTATGTAAATGCGTTTTCTAATTTCAAAATATTATTATCACCTACGACCGCTGTGGTATCTACAATCACAGAACAGTGTTACGACCACGATCTCGTATCAGTTGCGTTGGATTTAATCACACATTTAAAAAGTAAATATTTAACCAGTGCTGCATAATATGTTATACTCGTACTGGTAATCTAAATTACGTCTAAAATATAACGTCTAACATTAACGATGACGAGCCCCCGTGCACTCGTGTAGATGGCGCCTATATGGTATCGACAGTAATTATTATTGTGTGTGTGTGTACTTGCAGGGCGATTTAGAGGAATCGATAAGAGCGTACGAGTTCGGCTCGACGATTGTCGAGTACTGTTTTGTAAATATGAAAGCCATGTATTCGCACGAGTTGGGCTTCATGTACGCTATTAGATTGGATTGGACGGTCGCGTGTAGGAAATTCGCTAGTCTAGCGGGCGACAATGAATGGATGAAGCCGTACCATTACTTTATGGCCACAGGTAAAAGCGAAAAAAAAAAAAATAAAAAAAAAAAATACAATTTAGCCTCTTTAACGGTGCGCGGAGAACGTCGTTTATATTGTCGTTTACGAACCTCGCTTATATATGTATACGTATAAAACGGTTTGTTTATGTAAAAAGTCGGGTTTACGTTGTTCGCGCGTTACGGCTGCGGGTTAACTGTCACGGCGGAAAAAAAAAAACCCCCGGTAGAATATTCCGAAACTTTACTTTGAAATTATTATTGTATACGTGCCTTCCGTTTCATATCGGCGCGCCGACGTTATTGCAGTACAGAGAATAAAATAATATCGTTCCGTTTAAAAGTTTCCAGGAACAATACGTACGGTATTGTAATGACGACGGGAACGTCGACGTCACCCACGCGAGTTATTTAAAGGTTTCTGCATAAACCGTTTGTTAAAAATACGATTTTATTTGTTGTACGTTACCGGTCGAAATAACCGGCAGGCGTTTCCCGCGTCCGACCGCGTTTCGCAAACAGAAATCGAAAACGATTCGATCTGACGTGTCTCCCGGTTTCCGCCGTCATCCCTGCGGCCGCGGTAAATCCATATTAAAGTCGTTGCCCGGCAATTTGTCTTTTTCGAGAAGGGTATCCCTCGTCCTGCGACAGCCGAATTGAATACAACAATGACTGATTTTTTTTCGTCCGTGTCGAAAAAATAAAAAAAAAAATAAATGTCTTCTTCTTCTTGTTATTAAGCCGCCGAGCACCATCCCATTTCGCGCCCTAGCTCCCATCCTTCTCTGTCCGACGCTTATTCTTTCCGACCCGCGCGGAGGCGGAGGCCAAGTATTTCCACGCGTTCTCGACCGGATCCCCGTCCATCTTGTTTTGGATCTTCTCGGAGGTCTTTTTCCGCACGGGGTTTGTTCCGTTACTGCTCGTTATCTGTTCGTTCTTGCTTCTCCAAACACGATCCGCCCATGATAGTCTTCGCTTTCTTGTTACGCCTACTATATTTGTGTTTCGCAATAAGGTCTCCAGTTCAGTATTTTTCCTCCTGCTGCCATTCTCCGCTGATACAATCCCTAATCGGGCCGAAGATTTTCCTCAGAATATTTCAATAGTAAACATTTGGAAAGGAACCTATGTGTATCATTATTATTATATTTTGTTCGGTGATATAATATCGCCGGCACGCTCGTCTGTACAGAGATTGTTTTCCGGAGGTGTGTTCGATACTAAGATTTCCGATACTACATGATACCTAAAACAACGGCGTAATCCCGAAAAACGCACACGATCAATTTACTCGATCAGTATATTATTTTAAAAACTATTTTCATTAAAAACTTGTTCGTCCGTTTTGAACTCGACGGGGTTATAATAATCATTATATATTTCGGGAAGTAAAAATTAAATATAAAACTTTCTTTGCCGTGATCTAAACTCATAACGTAGCGTTTTGACGGTAAAACAATATAAAGGTATTATGTGTACCTAATATAATATTCATATTTCGCCGACGAAAACTTTTATGACGATTAATTAATTTTGTTTTCCATTATCGCGTCCTAAACAAAATAACTGTACACTATTTACAGTCCCTTTTTACAAACATAATGGTTCCCATTTAATCAAAATCTCCTTCAACAGCTAGTGTTTACCGTTGCAAAAAACATCTGAAGTTTAGATAACTTAAGACATATTGTAAGTATATATAACTATAAATTTAAGGGTTTTTTTTTTTTTTTTTTTTTAAACGTTTAAAACTTAATTCTAGTTTTAATTGAATCTTCCGCAAACATACCCGAAAAGTATCCGAGAGTAAACACGTTAATTAAAAAACACAAAACTAGGTATTTTTTTTACTCCGTGACTTTAAAACACAAATATGTATATTATTCTCGATAGAATGGCATTCGAGTTTACATTCAAAAATGCAATTAATATCTTTTCAGAACGCGTAGGTAGTGCAGGGTTGTATAGGTTTTTTAATAGAAAATGTCGTTGTTTGAGTACTTAAAGTATTCTCCACAATTCACTATATACATTTGAGAATACAATTCATACTTGCGTAGCCTTAAGTTTTTTTTTTATTATATTCATATTCATGTGTTACACTGTGTATAGCGTTTATCACGTACACTATTGGTGTCAGTCTCAATGCGGTTAAGATAATGTTATAATATTTTTTTCTTCCCTTGTCGTGTATAGTTAAAATTCTAAAATTATTCCGATGTGAATTTCGATGCGTGCAAACCCGCCGAGAGTTATCCCATAAGGTTCTGTATAATATATGAACTTTTAACTTTTCCAATCGATACGCGCGTACAATGGGATACGGCCCCGTGTTCACTGTTTTACGTATAGTAATGGCTTTCGAGTCAGGGAAACAAAGACATTTGGCGAGATTCTAAATAGGACTTTAAAGTTTTCAAATATTAAAGGATTTCCTCACCGCGTATATACATAAAATATATTATATATTATATATATATATATATGCAGATAATGCATTATATATTCATACAAAAAGAAACTATTTTCATGTTAATATCGGCCGGTTTATTTACGATATTTTTTACGGAAAGTATATTTGTATGCATTATACATATATTATACAAGCTCTCGGCTGTGCAAGATCCGTTTTCTTCGGTTTTGATACCTGTATCATTATTAAAAACCTTAAAAAAAATATACTAATTAGTTTTGTTTACAGGCAGTATTTTTGCAAAACGCCAGAGTTTTAACCACGTTAAAAGTAGATAAATAAATAGGAAATGGGCGAAGGTTGTCGCGATGTCGCTTGAATAAAAAGGTAAATGTCCGAACAAAAGGTTGACCGTGAGTTGAATGGCATCAAACAATAGAAACGAACGAACGACGATGTCAGGTTCTAACTATAAAAATCAAATAAAACAAAATGTGAATGTTCGACAAGCAATACCTATATTAGTGTTTTATTATAACTATACGATTTTCAATTTGATTGTTTCTCAAACGATCAACGTCGTAAAAGTTGTGTAATATTCCTTATAAACGTGCCATGGTTTCTTTTTTCCAATCTTCTGTTATTTTGCCAAATATCATATTGTACATAGTATGCTGACGAACAAAATATTAACGGGAAGGCAATCGCCTTAATAATGAAATTATTAATCTAAATAAAAGTATGCATTGTAAAAAACGGCAAATATAATATTATTGTTGAACATAAAATACAATTTACTTCACCGCACACGTTCAACTGGTTTTATCCAGCCAAAATGTGGAACGGCCGATTATTGTTAATTATTATTATTGAATGACGATTTTTCTCTTTTTCACTCAGTTGGATTTTCTCTGTACAATTGACTCGTCGTTTCAAAGTGTGTACGACCCGGGACTTGGGGCTGATGTTCCTCTTGTGTTTTCTTAATTACGGGAGAAAATTGTGAAAAAACGGGAAAATAAGTGCAACACCAATTTCTGTTATTTTTGATTTTTTGTTTTTATTCATGGAAAAACAAAGACCTAAGAATTTCCATAGAATGCGTATACTAGCCAATTTTTCGTCTTCCTTTAATACGTTGCTGCTAGTTTACTTTTCATATAAATGATATAAATACGCCCTGTGTACAGAAGATATTATTTTATTAGTCCGTATAATCACTTCAATAATCCGTGAATGAAATCACTCTGTATAACCAATCGTATGACCTAAACAATTTAGCACACACCTAATCGTCGGTGTCTTTTTTTCGTTTAGTGTGCGCCGGCGCGGCGGGCGACGCGGCCACGGGCGAACTGATGTGGCGGCGGGTGGACGAGACGGCGTCCAAAAGCAGGTGGCGGGGCGCAGAACGGGACATGGTCGGCAGTTTCGTGGTGGACAGGAAACGCGCGGTGGCCAGAGCGCTGCGGCGGATAACGGCGGCCGGGGATGGCCAGCGGCTCTGTCGACTGCTCGTCTTCGAGGTGCTGTACGTCAAGTACGGCGCGGCCAGGTGGCCGGAGAAGACGCTGCGCGCGGTTCTAGCAGGTAAGCGGTGCGGAGTTTTGTCAAAATTTTCGCCGGACCCAGTTTGAGTTCTCCGCCGTGAAACCAATAACCTTACCTAAAAAAACGACGATGGCAATGTGAATGACCGCAGACGCGTGCACAGAAAAACATTTCGAGATAGATTTATAATTGGAAAAAAGTTAAACGTTTTGAACTTATAAACTATAGTATATGATGCGTGTCCCGAATTTAGGGTACTGATGGTCTGTTCCCCTACGTACATACCTGAATAGTCCCCATGTCGATTTTCGGGAGTTATCGGCTTTTTCGCATCCTGAACCCAGGTGGTTTGATACCACAAATGAACCCAGGTCTAAAAACAGCACCACGAATAATACTATTAGTATTGAGTGTCCGGACGAAAACAGAATAAACAAATTGAGGGTCACCCCCCGTTGAAGTTCAGTGTGGCGTTTAAAGTTCCTATTTCCAAAAAAAAGTTCAAAATATTGAAAAGTCACTGTAAGGTTAGGTATATTTATTAGTGATGGGCAACAATATCGATAAGTCGATACGATATCGATATTATATCCTACATCGGGAATTATTTGAAGCTATGATAAATATTAAATAATATCTGTCGTTATAATATTATTATACAAATTATAATGTAATCTGTAAAGTTAGGTATTACGTAGTTTCTTATAGTTCAAAAACAATTTTTTTTTTCGGTTTCCCTATATTGTTGTATTCAATAATATATTTTTCTCACCGGTAAAATACGTTTGATATTTGAACAAGATTTTCGTATCGAAAATATTTTCAATACGATATCGATATCGTACAACTCACGATACCTTACGATATCTCGATACAACATCGGGAAAATCGGAACGATTTCGATACCCAAAATTATATCATTGCCCATCACTAATATTTATATAATATTTTGGAATTGACTCGGAAACTCATATTATGTCCGTGAAACCATATCGTCTCTTCTCAAAAAATAATTTGATAGTTAGTCTATATTGGATAGGGCGTTAGATAAATCAGGTTAGGTAAGATAGGGTCTTAGGGGCCCAATGCCTGAATTGCTGTGATAATTTATCACGCGTGATAATCATGAATTAACACACAAATATCGAAACTATCGTATTTTGGTATTCCGAAATTATTTTTGATAATTTACCTTATGAAAAAAAGTGATCAATTATCCCTAGGCATTATGCTGTTAAATTTGATTATCACGGTTATTCCGTCATGTCATAATGTAAATAAGTATGTACATGCATGAGTAAAAAATGTTGTATTTTTTTTTATTACCTACTTAATTACAGCTTGTACTTACTTGTTATCGTTTTGTTCATTGGATTATTCTAAATATTATAATAATCTAAAACATTTAAATATCTTTTGGTAATAATGGATGAGTTTTATATAGATGCATTAGAAAATCTAGAGCGACAAGAAAATGCTCTAAATTATGGAAAATTCCATCAAGAAGAAAGGTTTGGTGTGTTTTAATTTTCAGATGATATTTGTGTTAAAAATTTTAAACTCGATAAAAATTTAGTGAGATATATTATAAACACACTTACACCATTTCTGATAGAAACAACAAGAAAATCTGTTTTAGATGTACAGACTAAAGAAAAATACATCTTACATTTCTATCCCTAGCAATAATTGTAGGTGAACATTAATCTGTGTGTTAATTTGTTAATTATAATTTAGGTATTTACAGCTGTGAATTTCTTTGCTTCCGGTTCCTATGGACACTTTGTTGGAAATAGTCATCAATCGTTTTCCATTTTAAATTGGTAGGTAATAAAGATAAATACATAAACAAGTAAGGTAGGTATATAAGAAATAAGTATTTATTATTTTGTAGAATTCATGATTTCTATAATAATATTATAAATTTGATAAAGGATATTACTAATAAAGTGACAACACAAAATAAACATTTGATAAATTATCACGTCATTGGTATATTATTACATAACGTATTATATTTTCGTTTCACGTTCAAGAATTAATAAAGTTGATAACAAATTATCGTGCGATATATAAATTGATAATTATCGTATTTGATAAATTACCACAGCGATTCAAGAATCGAGCCCCAGGTCCGATACCCGGCGGCAGAAACACGATCCTTTTTTTTTTTTTTTTTATTTTTATTTCTCGTATTTTCGTATTATAAAACAATGTTGTTTTATAAATACAGCACTGTGGTTCTAGATATTATGTTAGAAATAAACAGATCTGTAACGTACCTGGTTAGATACAAACACGTGTCATTAGCAATGCCTGCAGGGACATCGCATTACAAAATGTCAACAAAAAAAATCAAGATATTGGACGTTATAATGAAACGCGGACGATCTCACGTGTTACAATTGTATACATTATAACTAATTACAATTATAATAATGTATATAATAAACTTAGTGTATGCATCATAATCACTTGATTTGGGGGGGGGGGGGAGTTGAAATTGGGGGGGCTTAGCTCTCTATTTTCGCCTAGATACTAATCTAACCTCCTTCACATTCTTCGTGAAATACAAATGGTATTGTTTTAAACAAGAAAGTGTATACGTTTAGGTTTTTTAGGTGTACAAACTATTACGTTGGTATATTAACCTATTAGGTCTACAAACACGGCTATTTTTTGATTTTTCTGACTAAATGTAAACAAAATTTTAATCTTCCTATAATTTCTCTCTGTAAATGCGCCACTGTTCTTAATTTATTTTATGAGTCAAATAAAAACTATGCAAGTTTAATTACGATATTAAAATGCAATTATTTTATTCCAATGATCGTTTCGTGTAACCCGAGTAAGTCGAGTTTTCTATGACATACAAGAATATAAGCATTACAAAGTATGTTCTCGCATGGCATACAATAACATTAATAACTAACAAATATCGTCTCACTCGTTTATTGATTTTGTTACGAGTAAATAATATAATTTTACGTTATTTGTTCGTCACGATTTTCATATCACGTTTTTAGTAGAGTTTATGTACGGTTTCTACTTTATGTTGATTTAACGATATCCGAACTCAAGATAAGTGTACCTGTTAATATTATGACGAGTATAAATATCGAATATCGTGTTTGCGTTACTTATTTGAAGTTGTATATAATTATATTTTGATTTAATTAGGTACTGATATGAAAGTTGGTTTCTACGTTTAGAAAAAAAATAAAAATATACGCCTGAAACGTTTTTCAGACAAAAACGGGGGAAAACGTGTCTTTTTAAATAAACCCGGCAACAATAAAGTAGAAAACTAGAAACATAATATTGTTCAGTATATTAGGTTCTTTACCCCATCTGTACTATACTCGTTTAGCGAATGCTTTTCAAAACGTTTTAATGCTTTATTAATTGTCTTATCGACTTTCTAAACGCGTTCTAAAACCACTAAACGTTTTATTATGATTAATTATATTGCTATTGATACTCGTATATTAGTGTATTATTATTTATCGTGCTGGATCACAAATCATTAATTATAGACCGTTTCTCCTCCCTTAAGGACTTGTTAATTAACAATAACATCGAAATAATCCAGAATTAATTATCACAATAATAAGTGGTCATTAAAGGTTACTATACATAATATAGTAATTGTACATCACACGTTTCTGAAGAAGTTCGATGTTATATACGTATCCATAATAATTGAATAGTTATAATCTGAATAAAGTAAGTAGGGGCGTAGTGGGAACCGAATTCAGGTCGAGAGATTATTGAAATTGATCCAGGTCACCCATAAAATACGCACTAACCAAACAAAATTGTTCTCTCGTTTTAATTTGAACCGTTGGCGAAGCGAGGATTTCGAATTGAGGGGAGCTTAATACGTTTTTAAACTCGAGACACAGGCGAAGATAAGAGTGCGGAACGCGTTTCGACCCCCGACAGTTTAGACAAATTATTTCACAATATACATTTGAATGTAATAATTTAAACGAAAATGTATACAAAAGAAAACTTAAAAGGTACTGAAATATGAACACAATATTGTCTTGGCGTAACGTTTTACTTAGTTTTAAAACAATACAAGTGATTAAAATATTTCCCATTTCCAGACCGGCCAATCCGCCCCTGAAAACCGTTGCATTTAAACATACTTCTTGAAACAAGAGCATACATAACATATAATTATTATTTAAAAGGAAAAAAAAAAGACAAAAACCCCGACGCAAAATGCGGGGAATATTTTCATTTTTAATGTTTCTTATATGTACCATCAACACAAATAAAAGTTTCGGGTAAATATTCTACGAAAAGATGTCTGGGTATAGTTGCTTACATTAAATGATTATAATCGGATTAAAAAAAAAAAAAAAAGCAAAAAAGTTTTCAACAAATAATCTTGAGAGGGTTGTCTTCCAATTATATTTATTGAAGAACCGCGTCGTAACGATTTGTCGCGTACACTGGCGGCAGTTCGTTTTTGCCAAAATCGATTTTATTTAGTTAATATGCGTCTATGCGGTATGTTGGTTTAGTGGTATTTCAACTCAAGTACACGTTTACATTATGCGTATAAATATCAATCGTCGAATAAATATTTTGTAACTGTTCAAAACCGCCTCGGTCTTTTAGATTACGAGCGTAGCGAGGGAGCTATTGGTTTTACAATGCTGTTTTTTTTTTTTCTTTGTTGTAGTCTGTGGACACGTTTTTTCCTAGTAAACCCGTTCCAATGTATACGTGTAGCACCTATTCTGAGAGTCCAAGTTGTCTAGATTGTACCTTAAAGATGGAATTTTTTTGATTTTCGCCATTTTTTAAATAAAAGCACTCAAGTGGGAAAAAACGTAGGGAAACTTAAAATTTCACGAATTTTATAAAAACACGGACGATGTTTTGTGCCAGAAAAAAATGATTTAATCGGAAAATCACACAAGATGCTTTTTTTGTTGTCTTTTCAATTTACTTTCTCGTCGCCAAAACTTTTGAGCTTTTAAGGAATTTAAATTTTTGGGAGTTTTTTGCTGTAATTCGGTTATAAATACACGTAGAGACTTGAAACTTGGTAATAATACTTAAATTGGACTTACCTAAACGTGGTAAAATGTCCAAAATCATTGGGTGACTTTTTTTTTATTTAATAATCGGTTTGAAATCAAATTTCAACGAAAATCACAAAATAAAAATACGGCACTTCAAATTAACGTATTACCGAACTGCACTCGGAATCGTCTTTTATCAAGCAAAAGTTTATTGTTGCTCACAGATATAAATGAAATAATCTTATGTATCCTACCTTCCCAAATTCTCACTTGCAACCAGTGGTGGCTTTGAGAGTGAGGCAAGTGAGGCGGTGCCTCACCTAAAAGGGATTTTTGTATTTTAAAATATTTAAAATATTAATTTTCCAATGAAGCAATTATAGGGAGGGGCTAAGAGAGTTAGCCCCCTTGAATCTTCTGAATTCCCCCCCCAAATACAGAAGCAGAGCTTTGTGAATTACATTTATTTAATATTGCAGTGGTATGGCCTCTCACTCAGGTCTATGAGTTAATCGGGCCATTGTCCTTTGCACAATAATTATGTGGGAAAAATGTTTAATTATGTATATTTTATGAAAATTGTCAAAGGCCGTCATCGCGGTATTATATTTATTCGGCACGCACGGCCGGTGTCGGTGTCAGGCGTAATTTAATTTTTATGGGCGTAGCATGATATAATGGTGAAATAAAGATAAGGATGTTTTAGAATAATTACTCGCTATATATGTTTTTACCCGGGTAAACACGTGACTATATTAGCTGACTTGTAAGCTAATACTCGCTGTATAATATATGTCTAGACTAGCGAACGCCGTTTCACTGCGGATATACGTTTTTTAATTGACCTAAAAATGTCAGAACCGAATACGCGAAATAAAATACGCAACGTTTTGTCGTGACGCATTATACGAAACGGATTTTCGCAATTTCCCCCCTATTTTTTTACGACCGCGCAAAAGAAATATTATTACGCGTTCTTGAACCTAACCTCAGAAGTCCTCCGCCCTAATAATGAACCGCGCGCGTGTGTGTTTGGCAGATTGTCGCGAGGCCGACAACGACGACGACACGACGCGGTACACGAAACGAATTTTGACGATCGTCTGCCGGAGAGCTTTGGGCCTGGTGGACGACTACTGCGGTTATTTCGCCGAGGTCGTCGGACACATGGAACGCGACGAGCGACGTGACCACCTGTACGCGTACGGACTTTACGAACTGGCCGCGGAGCAGATAAGCCGTGTCCAAGTGAGAGCATTCGACCTGTTGCCGTTGACATCCGGCGAGCATTTGTGTATAATCGATATCGCGGAAACGTTTTGTCTAAACTTAACTGTTTGTCGTTCTTTTTTTTTTTTTTTTTTACAACAAAATACCATTTTTCCCCAAACAAATGTCGTACCGGTCGCACAATTTCAAAACGCGCACCCACCTTCCCCTCCATCCCCGAAATATTTTTACGGATTTACGGCGTTCCACGTCGATCTAAATATAATAATATTTAGCTTGCTTGAATTCAATTTCAAAATAATGTCGAAATTGTTGTTGAGTCGATGGCGAACGCAGGGGAATGAGAGTTTAGGAATAATATATTAATATCCCTTCTCCTATTGGTTTAAAATATATAAAAAAAAATAAAAAATACGAGTAATCTAATATCGAAATGTATTTATTTCGGGCAAGTTAATACTTAAAGAAATACTCGATGTATTGATTCGAAAATTGCTTCTTTTTTTTATAACCTTTTAAATTACCAATTCCCATAGTCGAATTGGGTAGAGAAGACGATTTTACGATTTATTCACGTTTCTTATTTGCTACATCTCCTCCCGTTGATAATGCTCAGGCACGCTTCTGTATTGAATTAAAATGTGTGTGGTATGACCATAAATTTACTGCAGTAGATAATTTAATAAGCTTATCATACGTTTTACCCGTCACGAACATGATTGAATACCCGGATGAGCATAAGTAGATTGTATAAAACTGCATTTATATAGGTTTCATTGACACACAAAACTGCATTTCGTCACTGAACCTGTAAGTTTGTTTGCATTTTTTTTTTTTTTCAAAATATAGTATAAATACTATAGATTATAGAACAAAGACAAATAAGTACTTCGTTATACGTTTTAAAAATTCATTTTAACAAATTATTGTTCAATTTCAATCTGGAAAACTTACTATTTTTCCTATATTTATAGAGTGTAAAAGTTTATTGTTTATCATTATTTACCCTTTTTCACTATGTTTACAAATTATAGTATAATTTCAGAGCTTCTCCGATCCAAAACAATTTTTCGCGGAAATTTGCAATTTAATATCGGAATTTCTCGTACTATGAAATATCATATCATATATTATATTAAATATGCGTATTTTTTCCTCTATACTAATTAACATAATATTCGCGCGATCGCACGAAATAATGACGTTGTTAGTACGTGTTTAGTCACCGTATATGTTTTTTATTGCATTATTTTGTGATATTATTACTACTTTTTTAAATTTATTTTTTAACATAAAACAATTTTAATTTTAATTTTTTTACATGGTATTTGTATTAAATATGATTCGCAGTTTTATCCTTCGTTTATACTATTTATCATTAAATAAATGGACAAATAATGGCAACAGTTATTTTTTTATAGCGATTGGTTATGAACTGTATAAATTGGAGTGAGATATATTTGACGTATGGTAATTTATTTGAATTGTATTGAGACAAAACGGACAATCGGAATCATGATAACTGATTTAAAAATATTAAATTATAAATACTTGGTCTACTGCAACAATATTATGTATTTATTATCAATTGCAGGATAGATTTCATTGATTTTACCTACCTATCTCATTCTTGTACAATTTTTAAATTTAATAATTAATTTAAAACCTATACGACATTTATGATTCAGCGCTCTTCAAACCATACAAATTTATATAAAAATAAAAATATTGCACAACTTTAAAAATAACTTCTTGACAGCCCTCATAGTTAAAAGACCAATTATTGCGAAACTAATACAAAATTTGTGTTCAGCATCTCCAAAACTGATAGGTTTGATGTATCACAAAATCACGTAAGCAAGCTAAATTACGATTCAGACCACTGTGTATATCCTCCTAACCTCCCCAATCTATAGCACACTGTTCCTGTTTGAAAACAAAGATCTCGCACATTCTTTTCGCTCGGATCGGTGAAGTGTTTTCTGTTTATTTTTTTTTAAAATTCTTTAGCTCTTCTAATGTTTACAAACTACATGTGATTTAATATTTATCATCTAAAAAATGTCCATGTTATTATACAAAACCTTTCCATACCAATACTTATTATGAATAAAGAACTCGCGTGTTCAAAAATTCACTTGGCAAAACGTCATAAAACAAAACCTATGGATTATATTTGTACATTATAGTTTTATTAACTGTGATAATAATATAATATTTTGAAATGTTTTTTTTTGTTTTATTTTGTCCGAGCAGTACGCAGACGAGAGCAAGAAAACAATCCAAAAGTTAAACGATCTGAGAGGACCGTACCATTTTCAGTACTTTTACGAAATGCGGTGCGCGTCATTGCAAGCGTACGTTCAAAGAACGATGAACGTCAGATGACAATTTGTTTGATCCGAGGAATCCGCTATTGAAATCTTCATCGTTATTATTCTACACGAGGAATGACCGCAACATTTTTTAGTTTTTAGCAGTCGTCCGCGAGACGTAACGAATTATTTCCATCCGCGGTTCTTTCAGTGTAACAGGATATTTTTATCCCTTGATAAATTTAAAAGGGTAACTACATACTGACATAAATATACCCACATAAAAAATTTGCTCCCATTAAATGTATACTATTATATTTTTACCACCGATATATTTTTACTAACGATGATGAATAAAATGCACCGAAAGATTAAATATTGCCTATGTTATTCTTACATCTCCGGTAAAAATGCACTCAGAAGGTAAATACTCGTATATCCTACGGTATCTCCTTACATACACAATTGATATACACTGTGAAGGGCCAATATATCCTATCTTATTCTTACTACCCCGATAAAAATTCACCGACAGCTTTTAATTGAATCTGCTGCCAAAATACACCGATTTACTGTTATATTGTATACACGATTATAAATTGCTTAAAAATTAGTATTGAGCCGGTCTAATTTTGCAATAAGCTCCCCCATAATTAGAACAATATGTCTTTAACCAACGATAACTAGTTATGTTCTTACTAGGTTCACTATTTATTGTGCTGTTAACTAATTATGTACTTCTTACGTATTTCTAAAAAAAAAAAAACGAAAGACGTTGATTCATAAGTTAATTATTTAATTACAAAATAATGGTTTGTTTTTTTTTTTATAATAAGATGGATAATAAAGATAAAATAGGTTATTGACATACTAAAATAACGTACCTACGCATCGGCGTTCTGGAATGAAGAAGAAACATTGACACTGTTTTATTATTTTGAAACTTTAGCTGCTGATTACGAATTAAGATACGATCTTAGTTTGAACATAACTACAAAATATGTTTAGCTAGAAAGAGACGACAGTCTATGAAACAGTTTTTTTTAGCGTCGGAAATATTTTTAAGTTAGGTTATGTTAGGCTAAGTTAGCACTGTTCAATCCCTTAATCTAGCCGATATACTGAACAGCAAAAACCAAAGGAGTACTGAACACTTTTAATGTGGAAAGTCTCTAGATGGCTTGTAATGTATCAGTGGAGGACCCACACGCATTTGTCGAAAACCGACTAAGTTACGATACGGCGTTTAAAAACCTAAACATCAGTTTACCGAGTACGTTAGAAAAACGAAAGATATACTAATCCCCCCCCCCCTTTCTCGGTGTATTTTTACCCGAGACGTATGAATAACATGGACGTTTTTATTGCGTGGCTGCGAAAAAAACGTAGAATATATTTACCGTGAGTAAAAATTTACTATAGTAAGTATATATTTATCACGGGCAAAATATTTTAGTTTATATTTATCGTAGGGGATAAAATGTACTAGTATACTACATTGTCCCATGTAAGCAAATTTATATCAGAGAGATAAATGTATCCTAGTATCCTAGTAGATTTCTACTGTGGAGAGTAAAAAAATGAGGTGAAATTGGAGTAAAATTATACTACCACACCGGCTCATATATATATTTTTTTATCAAACAGATTTAAGTATATCGATAAATAATAATTATTTCTTAACAATTAATAAAATTATAATATTATAGCTCTATATATACATAGAAACTATGCCGTCCGCAATATTATTATTAACCTGTGAAATAGAATATTTTTGTAATTTGTTCTTATATTGTAAAAATGAAAAATTATTTTATTACGTTTTACGGGAACGAATCAATTATAATATTATATAAGTATAAAAAATAACCAAACTGCAGAGATTGGTTAAAAAAATAATAATTACCAAATATATCAATGTGAGTCTTTTACTGTAGGTCAATTATAACTATTATATTTGTCTATATAGATATAATTTTAAATTATTGAATATTTGATTATATTTTAATACAATTTAACGAATACATAAGTATTATATTTTCTTTAGCTTGTATAGGCCAATAAGGCTCGACATTGCTCCGCACAACCTTGTCCAGTCTTCTCAATTACCTAAAATGTCTTCTAATTTATTAGGCTATTAGGCTATTCATTTCAACTCCTATAGACATTTGATATTTTTCGCTTTTTCAAAATAATAAGTTTTTTATCTTTATCCCTATTTTGTTCCAATTCATTCTCTTGTTCATATCCTAAATTCAATTCCTTTTTTTAGTTCCTTTATTTATCACCGGCATCATTATTTAGCGCTGGTTATCGGTTCTTTAGTAACATTATTTATTAAATATTAAATAAATAATTTTTTAGAACGACTTTTTTTGGCTCGTGTTTATTTTTATAAAAAAAAACATATTTATGTTTCAAGTTTATAAACTTCTAATTTAAAAAAAAAAATAACTCAGATAAGCAGCTAGTTCTGAAACGGATCATTATTCTTGATTAATAGTTTTTTACATTAAAGTTGGCAAAGGTATATTATAAAAATATTTTTTCGTAATTCTATTTTATTAGTTAACGAAACCCTTCGCGTGTAGTCACTATAATATGCTAAGTATATTTTTTTATATCTACCTACCTGTATTTTATTTTATTTTATTATTATTATTTTTTTTTTAAATTACAACAAATCCTATTTACTTTGTAAAATATGGTTAATCTATAATTTTTTTTATCTATTAAATGAAAATGTATATTTTATATGCAATATTTTTCTTTAGAATATAGCTAAGAGGGATAGAAGAAGAAGAAAACGACTCCGACTATTAGTATATTATTTTACCTAAACCAATAACTTAAGTAATTGATTATTAATAAGATATTGATTTCCTAATTATTTTTCCTACTTATAAATTAAAATTCGCCATAATGAATTGTTTATAACAGAAAATGTAATTTTATTAATTGTTTAATGTAGGTAAATTCCTAAAGTAATAAATTAATGTCACTTATTCGTACACATATAATTTTGTAATTTTTTGGATTCTGAGCGAAAGAATGTATTAGTTTTACAATGATGTATTCTTTTTTTTTTTCAATTTTATCTGTAAACAAATTTTCTACCAGAAATCTTTCTTCGATTTTCAAATGTAACATCTTTACTGAATGGAATTTTTTTCTGTGTGACAACGATGGTAAATATTACGGCGTTTAAAAATATAAGTTTAACCTAATTTTTCTCAGAACCGTACTTCGTCTGCGATAGATTTATTATTGCGTACAGATACAAACTAAACAACTTAAGTATTCCGACTTTCCGACTTTCCGCCTACGACAGTGGCCTCTCAATCAGCAGGGTCGTTTTACCATTTAAATTATTACGAAATGGTAATTTTTGGGTGATACCGAACGAGTCACATTATAACCATTGTAATTCATTTACTACGCGTTTTATTCGCCTGCGGCGTCCGCAAACCCGCGGAAAATGTCAAACACGCATGACTGCGACGATTTAATAATATATTATACATTTTTCGGGTATGGACGACCAAACCGATACGTGTCGCAGTATGTTATTGGTATCCAGCTGCCCCGCCATTCCGTAATAATGTACAATATTACACTGTTGTATGTTCGTTCAGTTTTACCGAATAATCAATACACACGCTAATTATACGCCTATACCTATACGTCCTTAAATTATTTATATACGGTTTTTTTTTTTTTTTTTATCAATTAAACATGTCTTCAAACTCGATCGACATTCAAATAAATCCTATTCTATATGCGTTACGAGAAAATTATTGATTAGTAACGATCGTTTTTCGTCTATCGTACCGTAATCACATCGTAAAAAAAAAAACACACATCGTGATCACCTTCTCTATAAACATTATACTATTACCGGTTTTGCATATTTCACTACTTTATGTATAGAATTTCGTAACTACGGTAATATAACACCATATAGACTATAATTTACATAGCTGATTAATAATCGTAAATAGTTACTTTTAGATTCTGAATGTAGCGAGGGGTCTTTTGGTTTTATTATGATGCGTGTTTCTAAAAAAAAATTGTTGTGTCTGTGAGCAACTTCTCTATAAGGAATCTTATTCCAATTAAAAATGACAAAAGACCTTTAAAACACTTATAAAAAAAAAACTAATGCATTAAACTCGGTGTTTTGTTATTTAGGTCATTAAGCGCAACTTAAAATGTACCTTGTGTTAAATTTTCAAGCAGTTCTCTGAAGTCATATAATTTTAATAACAGAATGAAAATAATTCAGTAATGAAAATACATATAAAAACACGAAAATATCAAATACCTATAAATAGCCTAAAAATAGCTAAAATATTTTGGAAATTTTATCAAAATGTCTATAAATATTTAAAAAAATGGCTATAAAATGTTTTGAAATTATTATCCCGTCTAAAAAAGGCAAACATAAGTTTTCTGTTCAAATTTCAAGCCTCTACGAATATTTTTACTGAATTACAACGAAAAACAAAACTGAAAACTATACATTTTGTAAATTTTCCTGTTTTTCCTACGTTTTTAATCGTTTTTTCCAATTACATAATTGTAAGCCACTTAGAAAAATTTAATTTAATTTTGTGACAGTTTTTGTCTAATTATAGCAGCTCAATAACGTATAAATTCCAATATTTTTATTATAAATTATACATAGGTTACGCGTATAATATATTATTTGATTTGTTTTTCCTTTAATAATAGGGATTACCAACAGTTTTTCTATAAAATTTGAAAAACTAACAACAAATTTCGATACGTCGGTTTTTATTTTTGTTGATTGCACTGATTACTTTGGCAACGGAGAAAAAACAAGATTATTATATTCTAATACTATTCCGCTTAAAATCGTTTTTTTATTATTTCTAATTAAACCATTATAATATCACATATTACACAATACGCACAATTATTTATTATCATGTCAATTACGATACTAAACATTATAATCTAGCTATCTGTTACACTATCATGACAGTTTCCGTCATAGTAAAAAAAATGATTGTGGATGGGCGACTGCAGTAATAAGTATGAATGTAGCTGTATTATGTTCATGAATGCAGACCGGGAAAGAATTGCGTAAAAAACGCGAGTTGGCGTTATTACACGATACATACCGAGAAAAAATCATCTTCCCACGGAAACGCGTACCTTTGTGTTGTTGTTGCAGTTTAACACGAAACGAATGACGCAATGCAAACGTTGGTTTTCTGTGGCCAGTGTTATACTGGAAATATTGTATAATATTTGTTAGCCTGCATTCTAATTCAATTCAACTCGTTTATATATTGTTTGACTGCAACGCGGTTAGGTTAGGTTAATCGTATACGTCCAGTATACCTATGGCGACGGTCGCTTTCGACTTTAACATTCGGTTGAAGTTTTTGGCGCCGCGCATTTTCCGCTCAACACCTTTTCCGTGCTATTTGTGCCCGTTAGTGTAATTTTTACCGGCCGAAATTATAATATAAGGTGGACTATCCGCTCAAATTTTAAAGTTATAGATAAATTGTATATAATTGTCAAATTATTATAGTTTTGATTCTGATTTTCAAACAAACACAGATAAATGATAGGTATAGTTATAAATTATATTTCACGTCATTTTATTTCCATCATAACAACTAACACAATACATCGAATTTGTCAATGGAAGGCTATACGCTTGGAATTCGTATCAGTAAAAGAAAAAAAAAATGTATATACATTTCGATAAACATATCAAACAAATAAATGAAAGTTTCTAAAAAGACAAAAATTAAAAATAAAAAATGTTTATTAAATTTATCATTTGTTCAGAAATTAAATAAGATTAAAGTATTATTTTTAAAAAAAAAAAGTTATAATAATAAGTTAGCAATTATGTACCTACTCGTAAAACAATATTTTAATAAATTAATTTATACGTTAATTTATAATTTTAAATTTTGAGCGGATAGTCTACCTAATGTAATTTTAGCAGGTAAAAATTACGATAGGTAACGGGCGGAAATAGCACGAAAAAGGTAATGAGCGAAAACCGCATGGGCGGAAAGTACGCCAGTACACGCCACCAAGTTTTTAAGAGTTCAAAAGATGTTCTACGATGGGCAGTAGTGGCTATCCCAAAAAAATATACGTTGCTGAAGATATTTCTGAGGACTTTCATCCACTTTCATCCACTTCCATAAGATTTATATTCCACGAGTTATATATTTAGTAGAAAACGAGAAACAATTTTTTCGTAACAATTTATAATATCGGTACATCGCCAATAATCAATCAACGAAGTTTTATGCGTGTTGTTGAAGCGACGCGTTTTGGAACACATAGGATAGCCGCCATCGAGCCATACCAGCGGGGGCACTCCACTGAAAAATTCGATCTTGTAGTTGTTGACAGCGTCATCTGTAAACTATATTATTTATAGAACATCATCTAGTAATGTTCTCCTGTAAGTTTCTTTAATTGATGACTTTGACAGCTTCGTTTTTTGAGACAAGAATATCGCTCTCGCCATCACTCTGTGCTCGTTAAGTGCTGGCTACATTTGGAAACTTCTTCTACTATATATATACATGTCCTATTCTATTAATATTATAAATGCGACGGTTTGTTTAGATGAACGCATGAATGGATGTTTGGCCGTTCCTTCACGCAAAAACTATTGAACATATTGAGCTGAAACTTTGTGCACTTCAGATAGTTTTAAACCAGGAACACCATAATATAGACTATTTTGTTCAAACTCCTATGGGGAGGCTGATACAGAGGGATTTTTAATTTTCGATACGAAAATCGGATTAACTTTGTCCATTTAGATTTACGGGTTATCGGGGTAACACGGACGAAATAAAAACACAAAAACAAAAAATAAATAAATAACAATGTAGTCCGTGTAAGGGCCGTAATAGTTGGACGAGGATACAACGGACAGTCAATGTCTACAACGGACAGTAGTTATATTACCATATAGAAACTGATTCATTGTTGGATTGTATTTCTTTTGGCACGAGCAACGCCGGGCGGGACAACTTGTGTATATAAGGCAACGTATTATAGTTTATAGATTCAAAAACTACTCGACCGATTTTTCTGAAAATTGCGCGGTTTGTTCTTGTTAGTTCTTCGAGTGTTTAGAATAGAGTAGTTTAAATAGGAAATTTAATACCTAAAATGGGGCTCGTACCTCTGAGTCCTTAAAATACGAAAATGTCACTTGTTTTTTTTTTTACGTTTTTGGTATCCGCGGGTTACACGGAAAAAAAATGTTTTTGTTAATATTGTTTAGGTTTCTTACCACCTTATATCCCCGTTGTATTCGTCTGTCCTTGTACGGATATTGATTATTGGTTGCTAAGGAGTTGAATATTATTCGAAACATTATAATCATTCTTCTATTTCTCATTCGCCTTTATCCAACTGTTTGGGGTCGGCCAATTATTATTATTATCATTATTAGTTTAAATATCAATTCAAGTTAATATTGAAAAATAGGTACAAAAATATAAACACACCGGTCACATGTAGGTTAATGTGATTGTGCGACTATAAATAGACATTTTTTAAATTTTATACCTAATACAATACCTGAACAAAAAAAAAAAATAATGGTTACTCTGTGAAAAAGAACATTTAGAGGTATACTGTTCGTACAAATCGTATAAGTACAAAAAATAGACGATCAACGGTAATTTCTTTTTTTTGTATTTCTGATATCAGTAGTTCATTTAATACGTTTCCATTTCAAATGTTCAAATGTTGAATAATAACAATTTAAAATTAACGCAATATCATTTATTCACTCGTTTTTCGGCGGCGCGGCGAAAAAACAAACTGATTTGTTTTTCAAATCGTCCGATCACACGTGTGAATTTCGCAGTCGTCGGATTTACATATTATTATAATAAATAGGAAATACTTAATATATACGTAATACTACTGGTAATGATTATAAATTATTCTACTTTAAATAATTATAATAATTCAAGACACGTCTCATTACAATTAGAAACGTTTTCTTTGCACCATTATATTATACTAAATTCGTACGGATTAATCGAACTGTGTACGCGTTATTGGTAGTTTATTTTCGAAATTCGAATAATATTGTAATTTATAACCGTCTTGTCTAAAATTATTTTCGTCCTCCGGGCGTGGATGGCGATGGTTACCCATCGCGGGAACGTTGAAATTAGTTATACACGTCAAAGTCGTGAGACACATTACACGAGGAGTATACACTATAAATTTTTATACTAATGGAAATATACAGTGTGGCCAACGAATTCAGTAGCCCGGGGGGTCGATACACAAGTGGTGATGGGAGCCGGTCGAAGTGTTTAAATCGTACATAGCTATACAGACAAAGATTTTCGGCGATTAACGTTATTTTATGACTAGACGCCTATTATTAATACGATTATTTGTTTTACGCATAAATATTTTTATTTGTGTATGTACAAACAAAACATTTAGAACCGACTAGGGTTCATTATATCGGTTCCGGGCGTTTAAACTTTTAAAGTTTCGATAAGTGCAGCTGTGCGTAATGACAGGGAAATAACTTTTTAATATGGGTAAATAATTATAATACGCGTCCGCATTACTTCGCTCTTCTTGAATTTAACATAACATTACAGATGTGCTGATGAATAATGTTCGGTATTGTAGTATACTATGTAATAATTTACTGTTAAACGTGCATCGTAATATTTCTGTAAAACTTTTCTGTCTATTCTAAAATTGAGCCCAAACCGTATAAGTAGAAGTTAAAAATTCACGGGGATAAAAAACTTACTTTCATTTTTTTTTTTTTCTGTAAGTATAATAATAGTACAAATATGCCGGCTACGGGTCTTTTTATACGTATATGTAGTGAGTAGTACATCGCATATGATTTACATGATATTTCACCTGCTGTTACTTCAAATTATAAACGCCGAAAGTTTACGCGAGAATCGTCTTGTTGTCTTATACCATAAAATCAATATTCTGAACAAAATATATCTATGTAATAATGATAACCAATAAAATAAGTACATTTTGTCTTAATTTATTTTAGATTTAGTTAGCAAAAAGGTGTTTAGCCCTCGAACCTTTGACGTATAAATATATATGGCCCGTTGGTAATTCGAGTTTGAGACAACTTGTATAGGTAATACAAATCGTCACCGGGATTCGGGGGTAAATGTCGCCAAAAGTACCATGTAGCCTGCAGTATACGATTTATATTGATCGCTCTTGCCCTTCGAGAGTATAATAATACTAATGTTCCTTAATCATATATGACGCAAAAGAAATTTCAACATATTTTTTAGTCTCACATTCTAATTTAGTGGGTAAAAACTAAATGTGAACTATAAAAAGTTTTAGGTCAATCCGATAAAGTTAACCCGTTCCGAACTCGAAATCTGAACTTAATAAATTGTTCAATATTTATGATAATTTTCAACGCTTTCGTAAATATTTCGTTAGCTGTTAGAAATATCGAAATTGTTTGTACTATAAGTTTCAAAGTAAATTAAATTTTCCACGACTTTTATGCGAAATATATTTTTATTAATCTCATACCGTTTATGAAGTATGTTGACTTAACTTAAAAAAAAAAAAAAACGCAATGCGCGTGTTTCTTCATGGTTATTAATATAGGTATAGGCTGAAATGATTTAATAAAATACCCATTCGACATTTTATATCAACTTATTTGTCGTGCCTCTGCCTTAATATTATCGTCGATAACATAATAATAATCATAACACAAATATAACGTTTGCAATAATATATTTATCTAATTTCTTACACGTAATTATTTCTTCATGTTTTATACTGCTTATACTATTTACGTGTACGAATCGTCTAATGCGATACATTCGGTATACACGATAATACGTTTCCCAGATACTTAATGTGGGACTCTATGTGTGTTCTCTACATAGTGTCTCAATTACATCGTCGATAGCCATATAATGTGGTCCACAGATGTTATAACCGACGGATACAGATTTTGTTTTTTTCGACCCGACTATACACGTACACACGTAATGCTCACGAGTGTGGTATCTCATTGGATTTCGATGTGTATGTTTACTCTCGGAAACCATTATTATGGTATCCGTGTCATAATATTATTAAAAATAAAAAGATCTAATACGCATATAATATAATGGATTGAAACATAATGTATAAACTACGAGTGTTACTACATAGCAATATTTATACTTTTGGGCCGACACGTGTTGTGAATTATAAAAAGCTGTTCAAGGATAATGGGGAAATAATTTTTTTTTTTTTTTTAGTTTGTTAAATTGTTCAAATTGTCCGAATTCGTTTTTCCTATATTCAATGCGATCAGACAGTGTACAATTATGTTACATCGTGCAGATGGCGATAGGTAATGTCAGGTCGATAACGGACTCGGAAAATACGACGGCCAAGTGCAAAAACGGCCGGACGACGAATAATTTAAATATAACGTGTGTACGTGTATATACATTTTTTTTTTCTCAATATCCACAGTTTTTCCCGCGGGAATTTTCGTATTCGCCCGCGTTTTCCGATCACTTTGGCGCCCGCGGATATTGTCCTCCGGCCGTTGCAATCGTGCCTAGTGCGTCTCACGCGTATACTATGTGCAGGAAAGGCGCGTTTAATATTATGGTATTTTATGCGAGGACGTTGAACGTTCGTTGAATATTATCGCATGCGCGTCCTATTGATATTGGTTTCAGGTCGCGCCGGTAGAACAATTTTTTTTTTTCCTCTCTCTCCATCTCCATACATTATTATGTTATTATGTTATTCTCGGAAACGGACTGAACGGGTTAACATATGTGCGCACACCGTCGTCATCGTATACGCGCGTATCCTTGCAGATAAAAATGTTTATTATGTTTTCAGTGCGTTTATAACTGCAGCGGCAGCAGCAGCAGCAGCAGTCGTACGTACGTATATATATATATATATACAGTGATAAATCTTTTCTTTTTTTTTTTTTCACGTGTCCAATTAAATATCAAACGCACCATGTGTGTTCAAGGTCTGTTTTTTTTTTTTTCGTATACCGCACACGAAATCAACAAAGCGCTTTAAAATTATTATTATCGTCGGAAGTTTCCCGAAAAAATCCCTACAACATTATACATTGTTACGACGACGCTTACTCGTAAACGACAATTTTTTCCACCTATACATTATATCGGTTTGATAAATCAACACGGTATACAATCAAGACGTTATTTGTTTGTCGATACAACTATACGTTTTAATTGTGTATAGATTATGTGCGTTCAGCTATACGTGTAATGTATCGGTTTACCGTGACGCGGGTTTTTTTTTTTCTGTCCGCAAACAACTTTTCTACCAAAAATCTTGCTCTGACAAACGAGTAGCGTCTTTTCTAAAGTATAATTTTTTTCAAATTAGTACGTTGGGATGGTAATCGAATAATCGGTAAAACCTAAAATTTGTACAGAACAATTATTTTAGCTATTTATAGACGTGGTAAATTTGTCATGCCCATCTGACGATTTTTGTGTTGTTATCCATTCACGAGGTTTTATTCAGTTTTACGAGGATAAAATTGTGTAGGTCGAACAGAAATGTTTACGAATTTAATACGAAGTCGATTATGAGTTGTACATGATGGTCGGAAAAAAAATTCAGCGTTATGTGGTAGTTTTCATAAGCTTTATAAGTTCAAATTTTGAAAAAAATCGTAAAAATCACGGCATCTCAAAACATGTTTAATCATACTTCTTAAACAAATTGTTACACACCTTTAAATACATTAATAATGTTATGATATCTTTAAAAAAAAAAAAATTTCACAAATCTTCCGGATATCAATAGAGATTAGAGACATATTGATGTTTGCAGTTTATCGCGATTTTGACATTTTTGTCGATTGTTAATAGCACCGCTCAAATACTTTATACGCTTATAGTATATATACTTTTGATTCCCTCGTTATTTGTTTCGATATATTCGAAATATAAGTAAGTATACGAGTATTTGTTTTTATGAACGTGTCGTATTATATTTACTTTAGATAAGTAAGTATAATGATTTATTAGTGCTGCAAGAAGGTGCAGAAACCGCGTAGTTGGTTAATAATCACGATTAATTATTTTTAAGGATAAAAAAAAAAATATGAAAATTTCGATGTGAAAAGTCCCGGTTCACAGGTGATAGATATACGTCTGTAAAATAATTTGCCCAACCCGTAGACACGCCTATATCACACGTACAGTGCAGTTAGTAATTATGCCTGATGACACGTCATCCTGCAGAACAACCGTCGAGTGCATCATGCGTCATTGAAGTCAAGTTTCTCTAATCAAATCGTTCGATCGAACAGCGCACCATTATACCTAATACTGATTTTAATTGAACCCGTGAGATATTTGTATTTATTTAAATTAAAACCATCCCAATATTCGATAATTATAATAATTATATAAGTACGTAGGTAACATAACGTATTTAATTTTTTCCTTGGAAATTATTTTTAAAAAAATAATATGGTTATTTTTAACTATACACAAATACACAGAAGTGCAGCAGTCGATTTGAAACATAATTGTACCAACTACAAAGTATAAATGATATTATTATACATTAAGTTTTCTGTAGGTAGCGACAGTATGTTTGTTTAATAAAATGCGTGGGTATTATTATGTGCATGTGTATTTAAAGTTTTAACACGAGTGATACTAAAACCTTTACGATTTTATTTGCTTTTTTTTTCTATTATTAATTGCTACGTGTTAATTTGAAGGAAAAATCAAAACCGATAACGCGCGTTATTGGAGGTCGCTTCAATATCGTATATCACAGATGTATACAATAATACACAGATGCAATAACAGTTATCACAATATAATAAAGTGGAAGTTTCAATCAACCATTGGACTCGAGGCTCGTGGACCTAATCTTCCACTTTATTATATTATGATAACTGTTATTATATCTGTGTGTTATTGTTAACAATCGCGGTATAACAATGGTGAAAATGCAATGGATTAAAGTTATCGCTTATCGCCAGTCTAATTTCAAATACAGATATAAATACATCCATTGATAAAAGTATTTAACAACGAATCTAAACACTTGGCATGTACTTAAATACTTTTGTAATTGTACTTTATAGTTAATTCAAGTAGGTTTGCAAAATTTAATTTAAAATTTGTAATATTGAATTCAATATTTAACTATTTAAGTATCTATTATTAGAAATTTGTATGTGAACATTGTTTATATCATTTGTGTATCGTATATAAATCTATGCGCTCACATAAAATTATTTAACTTTTTAAACGTACCTACGTATATATTGTAAAACGTTATAAACGTTAATGATACCTATAGAAAATGTAAAATGGAAGACCACACTCGTCTCGGATTCGACTTTTTGACAATTCTTCGCGCGAGATTCGAATTAAGTTTTGCAATTTCGTTATCGTTTCGGAAATGTCTTTTTCAAATATATGTACGCATTAATACTACTCGAGATGTACGAATGTGAATTATTGCGTATTATACTTTATTAACAAGACATGGCCGTTAGATATATTTTTACTTTTTTTTTTTTTTTGCTTGTATAATAATATATCCATTTCCACGCGGGTGGCACGACACGCACAGCGTGTAAAGATCGCTGAACCGTTTCACAGATCGGCCCCGGACAATATCACTAAGCAGGAAATGCTGTATAACGACAAATAAGTTGGCACATAAGTCGGTCAATCTTTGTTTTTTTTTTCATCCATCATTCATGTCTTATACATAATATCATATCGTATGCACGACGAAAACCGTTCGGTCGTAAAAAATCATTGCCTTATACGATGGCCGCACAATATCTTACTTGAATTACGAGTAAATACATGTAGTATTACACATATAGTCAACCCGTCGAACATCAGTTTTTAACTTTGATTTTTAAACAAATAATAAATCGTCAATCGACTAAATTAACAATAATTCGTCAGAAGAGAGGAACCTATACCTTTAAAGTGGTAACTGCAGATTTATTTATTTTTGTCGATTACAAACGGAGAAAACAGAGTCGTCACAAAAACCTACTTATAGAAATTATATCAAAGACTATTATTTATTATAACGAGTATTTATTATTAATAAAATATACTTGTGATGTCGGTCAATAAAGGCTAATGTCACTTTTATTTAAATTTTTTTTTTATGGTAAGTTTTTCAACTCTATATAGTACATGCAGATCAAAAAATTACGTTTCATCTCGATCCACGTCATATTCAGTCATAATCTCTGTGCAATATGCAGCAGTATGAAACGGACAAAATGCTCGGTGGAACTGTGGAAGGTTATTTTTCATAAACGACACATAATAGATGAAGGGATGTGATTCGCCGTCTCCAAATACCGAATTTACTGTCATCAAAAAACGTTTTTACCCATTTTCTTTGTCCTTTAGTGAGTAATAAATTTCACTATAATATAACGGTAACTGTGTAATAAAATACAAAAATATTAGGTTATGCCGAATTTAAATGCTTGTTGAATTGCTGACTAAATAATATAATATAAGTGTTCAATTTTACTGGTGATTTCACAATTCCTCTTTTATGCACCCACTCTATACCTGAATCCGAATTGACATTATGAACATAAAGAAGTTTTTGACACTTACATTTTTCTTATTGTTTTTAAATTGAATTACTGATAGGTACGTAATTACATTATATAACATTTATATTTTTTGATACAATTTAAACTACACATGGGCGTGTAATAGTATTATAATTTGCGATATGGGCGTGGATAGCCGATTTGTATAGGTGACTGTTTTTAATATGCATTTTATATTTTTGAATTTTGTTTATAATTATATGATGTATACCATCGTCCTCATGTCCAAAGTTACCACGTGCAAATAAGTGACCAAGTGCAAAACCACGTTTAAAGTTTTAAATGTTTTATTCTATCGTCTTTATAGGTGTAAATAAAGTTTTAAAATGCATAGGGCTTGAACCTTTTAGAACACCTATCAATTAAATAAATAATCATATATTATATAGATAGGCCTTGAAATCATCAATAAAAGCTAATTCCCCCTAGCTCCCCCTCTTATTTACGTTTATGATCAACAACCATCTCTATATCGATTATCTATATATATATATATGTATGTACGAAAAAAATGTCCAATTGTTATTATAAATAGTTCAGGAACCAGAAACAACTAAATTTTAGTTTAAGTTTATAACAAATTATAAATCACTCGGTCACTTTTGTGCATGACGGTGACGTTACGTAATAGAAAATCACGATTTATCGAAATTAATAACAAATTATAATAATGTAAAATATTCAATAGAAAAAAAATAAAACAAGAATAAATGAATATGAAAAATTAAATTAAATAAATGAAAAAAAAAAACACCGTGATGGATATTGCCTATGAGAAAACCAATCAAACTGCTAAACACGTATTTACAATTTGTGTACAACGCAATAGTTATTTAGAGATGATTTTATAACGATTTTAATTAACATAAAGAATCCACAAAAACACTTAAAAACAAAAACAACCAGTTAACAAAAATAAAAATATGACGATCATTAAGTAGTTCTGAATGAATAATATATTATTTGTTCGAGTTGTCGGGTCAATCACATGCAGATGTAACCGCTGTAGGTATACCGAGTTGAGGAATCCTTAGTATTTAACGTGCGTTAAATATACATTAAGTATGATTATTGAGATGTGAGATAACATTTCTAAAACCATCTAAAATGCAAATTTGTTTTATGTTTAAGCGGGTAGGTATTATACGAGTTTTTTTTTCTCTGGGTATTCATACTATTTACATTAAAAACGTGTAATTATTAATTTTGATCTACGACTGCAGTTATTACTTGTTTCGAGTAGGATAATATTTTTGTGAAAATTATTGAACTCGTTTTGTATGCATATTATTACACAACGTTCGAAACAAACTTGAAATAAATTCAAACACAAAATACAATTTTATTGTAGGGCCCCTAGCGCTCCTCTTTTTTATCCATTTATAACCGAATCTATATTTACAATAACTTAACCTACTTTTTGAACGCTAACTAGACACCAGCGCTTAATTGTCTGTGTAATACGACACATTGCGTGTAATACGAAACTATGTAATGACTAAAGATCGATTTATACAAATTATATTGTAGCGCTCAAAATTAAAAAAAAAATAATACATTTTTTTCACAATTCACGATATACCTTACATGATAATCGTTGTTTATTATAATACTGTATACACTTCAGTATCGATCTATAATAGTATATTGACAGCGTTTTTAGTACAAATAGCGGCTTTATAATATATGATTTTTGCTAGCGGTTTATGTACGAGGCTGCTTGCCTTAGTTGGCGGGCCTTAATTTTAGGTGATGAGGGAGCAAACGCTCTTAGTTTCCCCCCCCGATCCCGGAACCACCACTGACTTGCCCATACAAAATAAATAATCGTTCGCGTATATTTTTAATGTTAATAGTTATCAAGTTAAAATTGTGTTATCATGTTTTTCGACGGGAAAAAAACCCATACAGTTCCAAGTATACACGTTTTATTTCCTATACGGGTTATCGGAATTGTATAGTTCTTATAAACAGATATACGCGTATTTTTTTTATTCGTAACAAATAACGTTTAAAGCGAATTTTGACGAAAAACCGAGTTTTCGCATAAATCCCTTTGTAGTTTAAAAAGGTAGGATAGATAAGGTTATTTCATTGCTGACTAAAGACGATTCCGAGCGCAGTTCGGTAATACATAGTTTGAAGTGCCGTAATTTTGTTTAACCTAATCTTCCTACGTTTATTCCCGATTACTATAAAAACTAATTCGAAAATCTTAAAACGACCTGCAACATTGAAACAAGATTAATAATTCAACAAAAAAGGTCTCTTGTCGTTTTTCAATTGGAACCATATTTGTGCTAGAAAACGTGGTAGGTACATATTTAAAATAACGAAATCCCGGTTAATCGTTTTTTATTTAAAACCGAAAATCGAAAAATGACTTATGTATTTACCAAGTAGATAAAATTGACTTTCAGAAAGGTGCTACATCGGAGCAAGTTTTCTAGGATTAAAAACGGTCTACAATTTAAAAAAAAAGTACTATTGTAAAAAAATTAAAAAAAAAAGAAAAAAGTCGTCCGATGATTTTGGACATTTTACCACGTCTAGGTAAGTCCAATATAAGTATTATTACCAAGTCTCAAGTCTCTGCGTGTATGTATAATCGAATTACAGTACAAAAAACTATCGAAAATTAAAATTCTTTAAGAGCTCAAAAGCGGCTTTAAAGTATTGGCAATGATACCGTAATAAAGTGAATCAAAAAGGCATCTTGTGATTTTTCGATTAAATAATTTTTTTTTTCTGGTAAAAAAACGTCGTCCGTGTTTTCATAAAATAATGAAACCGTGAAATTGTACGTTTCTCTACGTTTTCTCCCGCTTAAGTGCTATTAATTGAAAACAATGGCGTCGAAAATCGAAAAACTGACGTTTTCAAAGTGGACACGATCTAGACAACCCGAGCTTTCAGAAAAGTCGCCAAACGTAAAAACCGGAGGAAGTTTACGAGGAAAACACAGCGTGTCCACAGACTAGAACAGAGAAGAAAAAAAAAATTAAAATAAACAGCATTGTTAAACCGATAAGTTCCTCGCAACGCTCGGCGTCTAAAACAATATTGACGGCGAACCGCCGCCGTTTGTAGATCGAGCCCGACGATTCCGCCGGTTTTGTTCATTGTCTGTACGGTATTCGATTATCCGGCCGAGAAACGACCGGTAACGGTGGTGGTAGCCCGGCGTAATAATTAGTTGAAACGGACAAATTGCGTTTCGCGTCGAAACGGCCGCGCCACGACGGCCCGGATCCGCGGCGCCCGCGCACGATGTTTCGGGAAACTGCGAGCCGCGCAACAGTGCAGTGTAAGCGATCGTTACAGCGTAGAGAGGTGTCTGCTGTTGACGTTTCGAACGCGGTCGGGTCGCGGTGAGGTTATCGTCGCGCGTGTTCCGCCGTGTCGCGACGATCTACCCGTCTACCCGACGACACGAAAAAAAAAAAAAAATCCGAATAATAATTACTATCGGCGGTATTTATTTTTCGCACATAACGCGCGGCCGGAGCGCGTGCGTCGTCATGATGCGGTCATGGACTCGCGCGAGCGCAAGACCCGAAAACATGACGTACGCCGCGTTATAATTTTCTCGGTTACGCGTACGGCGTAACGCAATAATAACAATAACATTATTGTTATTATTATTATTATTATTATTAATTACTGTACTATGTAAAACAAAACGTTTCGTTGATTATCCGATCGTTTTACGTCGCGTTAATAACGCCGCTGCGCATTCACGCGACGACGGCGACGGCTACGCTTAGAGGTGGTAAAATAATTCTGTTTTCGTCGCACTGTCCCGTGTTATTATAACAATAATCTATTGTTGTTCCGTTTCCGTATTCGGTTTTCCGACCGACCGGTTATTACGGCGACAAACGGTTAAACCGACGGACGTTGAAAGTGTTCCGGAAAAATAACACCCCGTTTCGAAGTAACGGCGACGCGGCGTCGAACGACACGACCGACTTTTCATTTTGCGGGGATGCAAATAAATCCAAAGCGTATTGCGACGATACTGTCGTTGTTATAAAACGCAACTGGCGTTTATGGCCGTTCGCTGATAATCTATTATCGGACATCCGAATCGGGGCCGCGGTCGGGAATCGTCAACGGCAGGGGACGTGGCCGTGACCGTAATTTAGCCGCGATTATTCACGAATAAAACCGTAGAATCCTCTCGCGTTTGTATAGCCAACGACGCGACAGCGCGAATTTCAAAATTCTGATTCGGAAAAAAGGCACATCCGTCTTACGCGATCGGGCCTGTTTTTCGCGTACAACGACTAAACTACGTACGACTCCCTGACGAAAACTGACCAAAACTCGTCGTCGTTTATGTTCCTTAGTCAATGGCGATTGGAGGAGGAGGGCACACGACACTCCTGATGTTTGGCCCGTGCGCGCGCCGCCGTAAATCCGAACGCGCGGACATCAAAAATACGATCACCGTCGACAATATGCATTTGCTGTTTCCGTCTTACAAACATAAGATATTAGTCTTACGCAGATTTCACAGAACTCGCTTATAGTTTTGGTTTCGGGATAAAAGCACCCGTGGTGAAATTAACAGAGAACGCTATTCCGGAGGGCAGGATGTCGCGTTATTTTTGAAATAGTTTTAGCTAATTAAAAAAACCGTTGAACAAGTCGTTTTTCATAATAAATTAACCCTCCGGAATATTGTTTTCTTTTGGTTTTGTCATCGGTGTTTTTACTCTTAAACCAAAATCAAGCGAGTCCTGTGTAGTCTGCGTAAGCATGTTTTGACTATATCGTGCGTTTTTAAGACGGAAACAACAAAATACGCGTGCGTACCGTTCTTCCAATCGCCGTGCTGCGATATGAAAAAAGTAACGCGTCGCATTATTACGGCCGTCGAGGCGATTTTCGGAAACGACGATAAAATGTGTTCGGTGCGCAGTGGCGTACCAGTAGGAGAGGAGGGGCGTGCAAGGTGCGGGCCGTTTAATAGTGCGTGCGTATTGTTATTTGTTATTAGTGTTTTTACATTAATTTTGAATTTTTTTTTTTTTTTTCACGCAGTAGTAGTTAATAACATATACACGGTCAAATATTGCAATATTCTAATATTTTTATTATCCGTGGTCGAACCGGGTCAAGGTTTCTGGTGTCAAAATGGGCGAGGATCGCTTATGCGGGCTGGCGCTGTTGTGTATTTACCGGGAAATAAGTATACCAGTGGATGATATCGTTTAAAGATTCTCTACTACGAAGGACCGGAGATAAGACTTCGTATTATAAATTCATAACCGGCGTTATAATATTATAGTAGATTGAATAAAAATGTCTTAATTTATGTACATTAAAATGTTATATTTTTATCTTTTGAGCCCGATTCCCGTATCTGTTAATAAATCTCTCGTAGCTATCTTAACATTTTAATACCCATGAAAAATGAAAAAGTTCCGCCCATTTCAGGGAAATGACCAGTTAGTATTTTTTTTTTACGAAAAATCAAGCGCACTTACACATTAATGTAACCAAACATTTATAAAACCACTCGTGATATACAGGACCAATAAATTATTCACGGTAAATAATTTAACGTTTTTAACTTATAAATCAAACATTTTAAATTTTATACTAAATGAGTAATAGTTTTAGAAACACTTTTTAATGTTGTATTTGAAACTAAAATCTGTGATCAATATTTTTAAGTTTCGAGTTTAGAAAAAATAATTATTGGTAATAATAACAAGTGTGAATTATTTATTAACAAATCTAATTCTTATTTCAATACCGTAAAAACGAAATTACAATAGTGGAATCGCAGTCCACAGATATTTATAATATATTATCATACGCATATCTGTGATTGAAACATATTAATATCAGGACCTATAGAGTTATAAAAAAAAAAAAAAAATCGGAGAAATAATAATATACCAAAAATACCATTTACCTATTTAATACTTTTATTATAGGTAGGTGGGTAACAATAGGTAATAAAATGTCAAAAATCAAATAATTTATCAATAAATAAATAATCATTTTGTTTTAGTGAAACTATACTTATTGTCTCACAAAAAACATTATTATAACCAAACGTACCTAATATCTAATGTACCTACATATATTTTCAGGAAACGATCGATAACCCACGGACAACCACACGAAGAAAGAAGCCTACTGCCTTCATTATACCACCTTATACTTCGAACTATAAGTATCTGTGAAATAACGTTTATAGGTTATTTTCTTTAAATTATTGTTTGTTTATTTGATTACTTTGTTTATTACATTTTTTTTTTTATATATACCTTTGCTACTACAGGCGTACGTTAAACGAAGATTGAAATCATGAGTACCCACCCATATTATGTTGTTTATTTTTATTATTGTTTTTGTATTTGATTGATTTGTTTATTACATTTTTTTATGCCTTTGCTACTATAGTCTCAAACGTAAAAAGAAGATTGAAATCATGAATATAATATTATGTTGATTTTTTTTTATTTAATTAAGTTTTGCGTTACCTTATGCCTTTGTTATTTAACTTAGTTAAATATCTGAATAAAACATCTATTCGTGTATTGATTTTTGGAAATGTTTTGATTGATTCAGTTACTAAAATAATGCTAAAATGTAGGATTCATGAAGCCACAATATAGCTGCTACATAATATCGACGTTGACGTAAAAAAAAAACTTCATATGTGCTAAAACCTGATTTTTCAGGAAACACGAAATACGTTTAAAAAAAATCAAAAACTGTCAATGATTGACTAAAATAAATTTCAACCATAAAACTATTTGTCCTGGAAAAAATTGAACTAAACAACTTAATAGTTATGGATAATATTATATTGTATAAGTTGTCAATATTTCATCACATGAGAGGTTTTGTTAGTTAAAATTGTTTATCAAAATCACATAGGAAGTTATTCAACGTCACGCAGGAGGTTTTCAATGTTATATAGGAGGTATTTTACAAACGATTCAATGTAACACATGAGAGGTTTTGTTTTATATTTTTCACTAATTCTTTCATAAAGATAGCACATAGGAGATATTATCATATGATAGCTTATTTTTTTCTGATTTCAAGAATACCAAAACCTCAAAATCTATAGGTGGTTTTTTTAACGTCAACGATGCATACTTATAAATATAATACATATATATATATAGTTGAAGGTATGCAACAATAATTTTGAAACTACTATATTTGTTTACTTTATTTATTTACGAGTATTAACCATTTTAATCATTTTTTTTTTTTTTTTTTACTTTATTATAATCACTAATTGGACGGTGAAACTAAAAATTGAAAAATATTTTGCCCTCGTCCATTGACGAATTCACGGCTATAATCCCGGTCTCTACAGATACTATTCACAAATTTTCCTAACATAAACTGAGACCGCACGCCACTTTAATCACTCTACACTCTACAGGTACGGTAGAGGTGTAGAGTAGTGGCACTGATACCTACTGTTAATTTTGTTTTTACTGACCTGAGTACTAATGACCGAGCACTGACGGCTTTTAACTGGGTCGAAATTAATATGGAATTCATTAATCAGTAAAAACTTATTTTATAAGCCAATTATTATTATTATTATCATCATCTACTTGGGGCTACGTAGTAAAATATGCGTCGCGTGTTGAATTTCACCCGAAATGTTGAAAGCAGCGGAAACCCGGTGTAACACGGACACGCGGCCGCACGAATATCGTACAACGATAATAGACTTCGACGATATTTCAGTTTGCCGTTCATTTGAATAAATATTTTATTATTAGAACGGCGGACAGTGACCGCGCCGGCGCAACGAGCTTCCCCCTGTGCCCATTAGTCGTTATCTATGATAACGGACGCCCGCTTTCAGTGGCGGATGCGTTTTCCCGCGCCGCGCCAATGCCGTACCCTATTTGTCCGGCGTCCGTGTAAAATCAATGTCATTACGGTTGAAAATGGAACAGCGTGTTATTATTGCGCGGCCGTTATTCGGAATCATGAGTAGTGTCGAAAATACATTTTTTTCAAAATATTATTTTGTAACCGTGACGTATTTTCCATTTAACCGGAGTTTACGAAACCTTGAAAACCTACGCCGTGGAAAATTACGCGCCCGGGGATACATCCTCGCCTTCCTTACCCCCCGGATCCGGTACTTTTCTTTTCAAGGAATATTCCGTTTTACGGGCGGGCGGAAATGTCGTATATTTCGAAGAGAGGCCCCGGGTACGCGCCGCGGCCGCGGTCGTTTTGCCGGCGGCCGTCGTCGGAATAATTGGTACGGTTTGTACGAAATCGGCCGATCGGGACGAAACAATGAGAGCGAACTGCAGAAAACAATAATGGGAAAGAAAAAAAAAAATAATAAATAAACCGGCGGATGCTGCTCGGTACGATGATTGGGGGGGTGGAAATCGTTCGGCCTTTTAGCGAATACGAAAACGGACCGCGGGTACACACGATACGTCGGCCGGCCGTCGTCGGCGGGGAAAGGGAGGCACTGTACAAACGGACGGTACGGAGGGGGTTGTGGGGGCGGCGGAAGGGGGTAAAAGAATATATTATCGTGTGGGTACACGTCCACCTGTTGGTCGGGCCAGCCTCTGGGTGAACACGGCGCGCGCGCGCGCGCTGGCCCAACAATATTATTATTATTGTTGTTATTACGATTTACGGCGAGGACCGCGTCGTCGGCGACGGCGAGCGCATTGTGCCGCGCTCGTTCGGCCGACCGCGATCGATGTGCGTGCGCGCGCGCGACCGTCCGCCCGCCTCCTCGTTTCGACGCGGGAAACGCGTGCGCGTATTTCCGAACGCTAACTGCGGGCCGGTACGCGATCGTGCGCGCGGTGCTCGAACCCCGCTCGCGTGTGGCGCACGCCGTAGCCCGCGGAGATCCTGGCAAATATTAAGCGGTGGGGCACTTGAATATTTCGTAGCGCATAAAGCGCCCGACACAATTTTCCGACACGAAAACACCCGACCACGGGAATACTGCGTGCTTACCTACATAATGGTTCGTTACAAATATAATTTACAATCAAAGCCACGGAAAGAACATAATTCAGCCGATATTCTAAACATACCGCCGTTTTCCGGGTCAGTTTATCAGTAGGCTCAATATTCTCCGATTGAAAGTTTATAGCAAGTTATTTTTGCGAAATGGTAGATGTTATATTGTTATCATCGTCGGTACATGTGCGAAGTAGACACGCGGATTAATTTTAGATTGAATTATAGTAGATAAAATTATTTCCGAGATTATGTTTCAAGACGTAACATATTGTTTAATAATAATCAGTAATCGCTAGGTATCAATTTTACAAGATATATATATAATACAATTTATCAAGTATACACATTATTATTATTGAAAATAGGCGCGTATTGTTTTAGGAGGGGGTGGGGTGATGGGTGATGGTGGTGGTTGAAAAACATTCGAGGGATCTGAGGTCCCGTAAGCTCCTCCCACCAACCCCCCCCCCAACGATCACCGACTATGTTGCACTCCCGAGAAATACGGTTCGACGACGTTCGGCGTACTGGTAAATTTATGATTTGAAATGTACGTATCGGTTGTTACTGTTAAATATTTAATTCGTTACGGGACCTTCGTATGAATAATATCGTAATCTGTTTAATATTATTCCGAGAGTCGTTTGTTATTTGTTGTGCGTCCGGCGGGCCCCGGACCGTAATTCAAAAACTCGAAAGTACCGATGCATTTTACGCGAATGTGCGCACGACAAACATTTTTAACGGACATTGACTATACGTGCTCACACACAAACGACTTCGACGGATTCAACAACGCAAATGTTTTTTGAAAATTTTGAAAAACGAATAATCGCGTTACGAAATTATTACTACTATTACTATTGGGTCAACAGCGCTGTTGACAAATATCGACGTGAAAACGAGACGAGAAAAAATCCCGCGAGAAAAAGGCGTGAAAACAAAATATACAACAAGAACGGGCGGGTGATCGTCGACTCGTTATTCGGCGGCGGCGTGTTTAATTGTTCGCGACCTGTTGCGTGTGTACGGTATAATAAAGGCGTTCCGGAAAAAAAAAAAAAAAAAATGAGAAAAAGTCGTTTGGAAATCTCCAGGAATCGGGCGGTATTCGTTCGACGTTCTCCGGTAGGTTGCAATGACGTCCGAACGCGCCGAGAGCACTGGAGCGCGTAACGAAAAGCCAATAATAACGATAACGAACGATCGGATGATAAATACGACGGGGCGCGCGGCCCGGAGAGCGTAGGATTCCGGTGTGCGCGACCCGGCCGTGGTTCTCGCGGTCGGTCGCACAAAGCCGTCGGATACCTACGGCGCGGCGGCGCGCGGCGGGCGGCCAGGGCGGTGGGGGCCACTTTTTGTCGGATCGCGGAGGTTGCGCGTGCGCGCGCGTCCCCGGCGAGACCGCCGAATTCCGATCTGGTCGTCCGCGCCGCCGCCGCCGCCGCCGCCGCGTCACACGTATCGCGCCGGCCGGTCGACCACGACCGCAGTTCCGCAACACGTCGCGTCCCGTCCGCGTTTCTGCCGCCAAAGCCGCGAGACTTTTTCTGGCCGTCCGTCCGACCCGCGCGTGTTTTTCCGTGCCGTTCAAAGTGTTTTCTCGCGGTTGTTTGTTTTTCCGTCCCGCGTGTCGCTCAGCGTTACGTTTTCCGGGGACAAGTTCGCTCCTCCCCCCCAACCCCCCACCCCGAAACGAGGTACGGCCGACGCAGTATTATTAACCGCAAGTCCGGATACCCGAAGACATACGCCCTTACGTCTGGTAAGTCGTTTTTGAAAATCGCGTCTGATCCCCCGCACGCGCACCGCGCGACGAATCCCCGGTGTTTTTTTTTCATTACGCGCGTAGACGGCGCGTTTCGCGATCTGTACGACGGGCGATCGACCCGCGTATCGAGAAGTACGGAAACCCCCGACACACCCCCCCCCCCACCCGCAAGGCCGCGGCCGCGATAAACGGTAACGGGCACTACTGCTCGTGTACATTGTTCGGCTACCCGATAAACGCGGTCCGTCCCCGCCGCGGTGTATGACGGCTGCCGAAAAAACGAAACGCCGCCTCGTTAACGGAAAATAATAAAAACCGATAAAAATGCATTGATATTACGATTGCAACGTACGAGAGGAGAGCGGGTGCCCCCCCCCCGGCCACGGCCCCGAAAACAATACGGCGTAATACGACGCGGCGTTCATCGCGCGCGCTCGTTATTATTATTATTATTATTGTTATTCCGGCGATCAATCATTTTCGCTCTCCGTTATTGTCGTTAACGAAACGCCGGAATTTTCTCGGTTTACTGCCCACGCAGCGCGGTTTAACCGGGTACGCGGTGTAATAAACCGTTACGCAATAGCAAAAGTGCCTGTTACTCGTTACAATAACAATGACGCGTAACATACCGACCGGGTACGATGCGCGATGCGATTTATAATAATATTATTGTTATTGGATAGTTAAAACAAAAACGCGTGTCCCGCCGATTCAATTATCGCCGTCGCACTGTGCGGGACGCGAATACCCGCGGCCGCGCCGTACCCCGGTTTAAAAACAACGAAAAAAACCGCACCGACGGGACATGCCCCTCGGAGACGTTTTTCTTTTCTTTTTTTTTCTTTAATCGGCGGCGGATTTGATTTCGTCTCCCGGGGGAGACCGCTGTCTCCCCGGACGATATCGAACGCTACCCACCTACCCATCGTTACGCGGTTTTACGGCGTCCGCCGCTAACCCGCCCGGGCACCATAAAGCGATGGCCGTGACTATTGATGGCGCGACCGGGATTTCGGGCCGGGGGGGGAGGGGGAGAGAACGCTCTTTGCGAGGGCTTCGGCCCGCGCCAGAGTCCCCCGAGACGGTGGAGCGGTACACTTTCGCCGACACTCCGCGACGCTCTGTCGCCCTTTTTGTGCGAACAGTGCGTTGATGTTTACAGACGTTTTGTATCGCTTAATAAAATTCAAAAACGTAAACGTAAACGATTCGACAAGTACGAAAGGTCCGAAAGTAGAATTCATTTAACTTCGCCTCTCGGTGTGATATTGAGTTCGTTACAATGTAAAGTCAACGGTACAAAATAAGACGCGTGCGCATTGCGCACTGCCGTAAATAGCGTGACACTTGACAGTTTGTAAAATCAAATCCAAACGACGTTTTGAACTGCTCAAATTATTTATCAATCACATCGCCAGGCGTTCCGCCGACTTCGTAACGGACTGATAACAATTTGATCGTATTTACGAACCGAAACAAAACGTTGATAGCACAATAGAAACGAGCAAATACAACCACGAAAACTCCGAAATTTCGTTGTTGACAGAAACGAATAATACTTGATAACGCGATAACACGGTACGTAACCGCCGAATGATTACCGATAACATTACTCCGTGTATCTAAGAAGGTAATCGCCTGCAAACGATGACGTCTCGATTCGAGTCCGCGCGCGGTTTTTTTTTTTTTTTTGCTCATCGGGCGTTTTCGGTAGTCACGGTAGCCGAACCGACCCGGATCTTGAATCGATTTATTATTGTTTCTAATTTCTTAGTTTTACAACGGTTAATGTCCAATGGTCAACGAGTACCCCCTAAACGTCGCGTCTTATCGAAACAACACCCAAAAAAGCACAAAAATACGACGCGCGCGATCCGAGATTGAAAAACACGGTGTCGGGACAGACTTTGCCGTTTCGCCGGTCGGTGTAATTGTCCGTTACAGTATTACGGGACAGGCGATAAAGGGTCGCGGCCATCAATTAAACCGCGTTAGAATTCGCTCGTGAACCCGGCCGCGCCGGATTCTCGAAGGTCCGCCGAACCGTCAAAAGCCGTTTCCGATTGGTCGCCTGCCGTCGTCGGCGAAATCGTTTTCCGGTATTCACCTCCGTAATGTATTGCGTTTTGTCGAAAGTAATTCAATTAATTCCCGATCGTTTGCCGGCCGAGACGCGCGGCGAGCCCCCGAGGCTCAGTCTACCGCAGGTGTCCGAACGGAAAGCCTTTTTTCACGGTCCACCGGCCGCGCGCGTCCGACGATTTCTATCGGACGCGCGGCCGTTTGTTTTCCCGACGGCGGTTCTTTTACCGAGTTCGCTCGTCCGGTCCGGTTCCTGCGAGGAACCCCGGGGGTGGGAAATCTCGACGGTGGTATATTTTTGTTATGCGAAGAACGTCGGCGGGTCTCCCGTTATTCCTCGACGGGCGGGCATAACGAGTGAATAATAATAACAACAATAATAATAATGTACAAGGACAATAACGAACGCTTTGAGAATAATCCGGAGATGAATAATTCATCGGCGGGCCGCGTCGAGCGCGCGCGTCTCGGCCGGTGCGTGCACGAAATTCACCGACATTTTTAAAAACCGCAGCCGCGCGCGGTCGCCGCCGCCGCAGTACGGTTATGGCCGCGTAAAAGTCGAAGAGCACGCCCGCCGACCGACCGTGCGGGCACCCATATTATTACGATGACGATGATAATAATAACAATAATAATAATAATAATATCGTTTTCGTCCGGCTGTCATTATTTCGTTGCGCGTCTCCGATAACATTGCCCGTGTTAACCGCCGCGCGGCGTCCTCTCGGCCGTGTGTTCTAAATGACGGTCGTTGTTTTTGTTGTTTTTTTCGCGACAAACCGCGCACGTTCAAATGCCGCGGTTGATTCCCGTGTACCGCGATGACGTCGCGATCGTCGGCCCTTTCTCCCGTCCCCTCACGCCTCCCGCGTCCCGTTTAGACCGAACGCGCGAATCGCTCCGGCGGTGCACCCTGCGGTTGCCCATCGGTCGGACGATCTGTTTTGCGCCGCGTGCCTGCGCGCGCGCGCACTTGTACCGCGGTTGAGCGGTCCGACCGCAGGACCGGTCCACGGTGTTCCGCGGCCCCGGGCTGACATTCTAGCCGCCCTTCCGACGTCGGTCGACAGTGCGTTTTGTTATAACATTCGTAATATTTACGATTTGAAAATGATACATTTCGTAAATTTGCCGGGTTTTCCCATTTATTATGAAATCCCCGGGGAGAATCAAAAAATGACATACTTGACGTACCGCCCACAGTCAAATCTCCATTCGGTAAAAGGCGTACATTTGAAAATCGGAGCAAAATTTCCGGTAGAAAAGTCGTTAAAAAAAAAGTAAAAAAAATGAACATCGTTGTAAAACCCAATACATTCCTCGGCCCGTTCGGGAATCTAAAATTGACGTTCGCGCCCCCCGTGAACGCGAATTTTTCGCACGGACCGACAATAGTAATTGTTCGTATCGTCACTAATTTTAAAGTTTTACACGCTCGTGAATAATGGCCGGGGGGGGAGTGATGATAACAAACCAGTACTTAAAAAAAAAAAAAAATAATAATAATAATAATAATAATAATTTGTTTATTTACGAACGAGTGTCCTACCCGAAATCACCTCGTCGGCGGCGGCGACCGATTCAATCGGGGAACGACCCGATTGTCGCCGGTAAATAATGAATACAATAATAATAATAATAATAACAACAATAACAATAATATGTTATTATTTTCCCTTCGCAGAGTGCCTACCTGTAATAGAATATAATAGCAGTGGCGTTGACAAATCTCGAAAAGAGATACGCTTCTCGTCACGATCACGAACTCTCAATAGTATTGTCATTCTTTTTGTTGACGGCGGATCCGACTCGATTCCCGGAGACCGCTCGTTTTTTTTTTTATGACCCGTCCGCTCGTCGTTATTTCTCGCGTGTCCGATAAATGCGCGCCGTCCGAGCCGCCGTTTCGCCGCGGTCGGACTGTGTGTGTGTGTGTGTGTTTCATCACGCGCGTATAATTACGCGGACACCGGAAAAAAAATTCGGACTCCTCTGTATTTTGTCGAGGCGTGTTTAATGCGCAATCTACGTGTTACGTTAACCAACGACAATATTGTTGTAGCGTCGGACGCGTATCCGAATTATAGACGCGCGCGCCGTGCGTGTTGTTCCGATGGGTTCGTATGGGCTCGTATCATAATATTACGTTCATCGCGCACAAAACATTAACGAGTTGTAGCGTATTATTTCGATTATTTCGTGCGACCTTCGCCGTAGCAACACACGCGCTCGCGCGCATACGTACGCACGCACGCATACTCGGGCCCCCGTACGAATCGAATCGTTGACAGCGGTGCGCATTGTGCGCGTATAGGGTTGGTGCAGTGCGGTCTGGCGGTCTTTAGAGAAAAAAGACACTCGCGCGTATTATTATATTATTTTTCGTGCGTGTTGAATAATGTTTCTGGTACAAAAGTCCTTTTGTGAGGCGCGCCGTGAATCGTATTTATTATTATTATTATTATTATTATTATTATTGTACGACGACGACGACGACGACGTAGGTATCCCCGAGGACAGAGAGAGAGTTGACCGGAGCGGAGTATGGCTGGCTCGGAGGACAATAAGAAATCCCCGGGACCCTTATATTCTCCGTATTCGTCGTTCGCTCGTTATATTCGGGCGGAACACCTTGTTCCCAGATGTTTTGGCACACACACACACACACACACACACACACACACACATACACACACACATGCGGGGATTTCGACGGCGGATATATAAATTCCTTTGTTGCGGGACGGCTGCGGCGGCTGCCCGGGCCTACCCTACGTACGTGCATCACTCCTCGCCCCGATCGTCAAAGTCTCTGCGCGTACGCGGAGAAAAATCGCGTTTTATTGCCGACGTGTTGGTTTCTTTCGCGCTTCCCTAAATATCCGGCGGCGGTCGGCCGCCATAGAATCGAGTGGTTCCAAACCGCCGCCGGAGGGCAGGCAATTGGGCCGGACGAACGAAAAACCAGACGGATCCGATGTAAAAACTACGCGCAAAATTCTATTCGAATTCCATTTGCGCGTTTATTCTTAAACAGCGGTTCCCGAATTTTCGTATTCCACGTCCACATTGTGAAATCGTTCGCCTCCCACTCCTCTTTTAACAACACGATGAACAAAACAAAAAAAAAAAAAAAGATCAGAACTATACCCCACCGCCCATATCATCTCTACCTAATTACGGCGTAATCTTTATCGATAACCAATCGTCAGTCATCACATAGTAATTTTTAATTTTTCCTCTATGCATTGGAAAAAATACACGGGTTTACTTCTTGATAACTGCTTGCGCCTCCCCAGCAATTCGTTCATGCCCTCCCCTGTTTTTTACGGAAACGCCGTTTTAAAGGTTTTATGTCGCGTTGAAATCCGTTTGTTTTGAAGGTTTACGACTGTGTATTCGTAGGCGTAATAATATGATGGGAAATGCAATTCGCACGGTCAAACGATAATAAAACACGGCGACCGGCGACGTGGTTTACGGCGTCGACCGCGATCATTTTCGGATTGTGTTCGCTCGCAAATGTCTGGACGGTTTACGGCGTCTACGGCGTACGCACGTCCCGTCGATCCGAGGAACACGCGGATCGACTGTGCGCGTTGCCGTCCGTCGGCCGCGTCCAGTTCGACCGTAACGCCGCCGTATGGGTGAATACCGCCGGCGAACGTCGTGTTATTTATTATAATTTACGCGTGGCGGAGGCGTTGTTGTTGCCGCCGCTGCCGTTGCGATCGAACCCGAATCGCGTTAAAAAGGATTGACGCCAACGCGGCACGCAACCGTGTCGGCGGCGGTTCCGTTTGAAATCAATCGAATCGTCTGATACGTGTGTGCGCGCCCCCGTACACGTATACGCGTCAGTATATTGTATTACTTGAACGGACGTGTGTTACGTTCTCTGTTATTGAACGGAAAAACGAAAAAAATCCGCTGAGCACGAAAAACGCGCGAGTCTCGGAATAAAAACCTCCGTGGGGGGGGGAGAGGGGAACAAAGAAAAAATCTCCCCCGACCCTATTATCGATAAACGGGCACGGCGTAGCCAGGACTTTTTTTTTTTTTCGTGGAGGTGGGATCCGAACATACAATTTATCACCAACTGCACCAATAATTGTACAGACAATTTGATTTTTTGGCGAGGAGCTTAAATTTACGGTGGGGTGGGGGAGAGACGTGGTCTAAACGCCATTACCTCCTGGCTACGTGCCTGTCGATAAACGTATACAGTGTGATTTTTTTATCATGAACTAGCAATTATCTCAGAGGACTTTAAGTGAATTTGATTTCTGTTTTTTCTAATCATTATGGAACCGTTTTTAAGTTTTGTTTAAAAACCATTTTTAATTGTTTACCCCTACTCCATATACGTCATAGACAGACAATTTATTACTCTTCCCTACTCCCCTGGTCGAAACTTTAAACTGTTATAACTCATAAACGCTAAATTTGTTACGTCAGTGTTACGCATATCAAAATTTCTAGAAAAATAATCTCTATTCAAATCTGCGTTCGAAAGTAAGGGGGATTCCTATTTGAAAATCAAAAGTATGCATTTATTTGTGGTATATGGAGTAGGGGTGAAAAATTAAAAATGGTTTTAAAATAAAGCCCAAACGATTCCACGGTGATTAGAAAAAACAGAAATCAAATTCACTTAAAACCCTCTGAGATAATTGCTGGTTCATGATAAAAAAAATCACCATGTATATATTCAATCGACAATTAATGTATTGGTGTTTATTTACCAAAAAAAAAAAACGTTTCGACCAACAAGACTCGCAGATATAAGAATCATTTTCGATAATCGGCAGACAGTGAAATATTTACGATTCCAACAGTTCAAAAACGCTAAATAATATAATCAGCAGATACCGTTTAGTATTTTATTCGTTTACTGCTGTGTTGATGATTTATTTTTGTGGAATTCGAGAATTTTCAAAAATGACGGGTTGTGAATTTTTTTCCGAATACTTATAGCAATGGTTTGGTTCCCTGTATGTTTAAATATCCGCTCAACAATGTTCTTATATCAACGAATTGTATTTGTATTTATTTAATATTATCCAGACGGGTCACTAGTCCAAAAGCAATTTTAATGCAATTCGTATAAAATCTTATATAGTGTACAATTGAAATTTTTACTGTCTACTAAACAAATCTACAGTTTTATTCCGGTATCGATGATGCTTTGCATGACTTTTGCATGAATGCTTGACGTTTAAAAGTAAAAGGAAAATCGCCGTCAGCTTATGATCCCGTGATTCAACCCATAAAAGATGGCTGACACAGGATTCTTGGTATTCTTGGACGAAAATTTATTTTTTTTTTTCTGTCTTTCAATGGGATTACCTCGGCGACACGGGCGAAAAAAACAATTATTATCGTTTAATTTGGTTGTCGCAGACAAGAGAACACATTTTTATTAAATGTAAATTACCGGGCAACAATGATTTACTGTAATACGAGGTCGGAGACGCGTTAAATTGAATTTCTTTTATTGATTTCTGTTTTTGAAAGGATTAATCTCGGCATATACCGAGCGATTCAGCTGTAATAATATATAAAGTATATAATACCACTTAAATACCGACTACGCGTTTCTATTAAATTCACTAAAAGATCTAAATCATAGCTACGCATTAGCCAGTTCAGTCAGTTTCATATTGTAGCCGGGAAAGAATGTTAAAAAAAAAAAAATCAAACGAGATATTTTCTCGATACCGACAACGCGGATGTTTAATGACAGTGTTAATAGTTTCCATTAAAAAAAACGTTATTAAACGGTGTGAATAAATTATACTGGAAGGCACCTACGTATATACCCATAGATATATTATATTTAAGTTGAGTTTTTTTTTTTTTTTTATTCATATACTATATTTAGTACCGTATTATATTATAATTATTAATGAATTAAAAACCGTAATCTGTTCAGAAAGTGTGTTTAAAAAAATAATAAACTTATGTTTTACGTAACTTAATTACTGTAAGAACGGGAGTAGTATAAAATAGCCTGTTCTAAATCAGGATCAAGGACGAAGCTTAATTTGAGCAATCATTCAGCATTGTTAAGGTTGGCGATGACGTCATCATAAGGATAGCAAATAAAATACTATTCTGAGCTTATGACATTTTATTGATTATTTACAAAAATTTGACATTGTGTTCATATAATTAATATTTATTTTTTATAAAACATTATATTTTTTCAAATGGTTATATATTCACGTGTATATACAATGTGACTCGTGTTATACAACGTGACTTTTAACGATTTATCAGGCGGCAACGGGGTATATATACTTGAGGCCTTTGCATAACTAATTACAGTTATCCACGACTATATCTATTAGTAAGACCTACCCAAGGCGACTTACAATAGCTCTGTAACTCGTGGTACCATAAACACGTGACTATGTCATGCAACGACGAAACTATGCCGGAATTGAGCGGATCGAAGCCGTTTCAGCCCGATTCCGTCGATTCAGAGAAACGCAAACGGCAAGTACAACGACCGTTGGCTGCGAAAAAGACCAAAGTGGAGAAAACGATGACTACACCAGTGAAGGATATATACCGACTGGTATTGACGAACTACGAATTAGACATGGAGGAGGAGGACGATTTGATTCAGTTGATAGAGTTGACAGTTCCCCAGACCGACAATGGGAATTACACGGCTATGCATCTGATTCTGATGCTTCTATTTTGTCTACGGGCACATTTGCCAGTGGTTACAATAGTGGCGAAATTGAAGACTCTGAGTATGGAATCTCTGTTGGCAGACAACGGAGCCGACGAACAAGTTTGGACTGTGATAGAGAGTCAATTGCCGAGGCTGAGAAAGAGTTTGAAGACGTCGTGAGACAAATTACTCGTGTCTCATAAAGTAAACACGTTCACGGTAGACGCAGATATGTTAGCCTTGTCGTTTTTCGCCTAGATCTGTCGGCGTTGATGCAGTGTTGCAAGAACTTACAATGCTCAAGAGCATCGATAAGTCCCATTTGCTTGGGCGCAGATATGTCCAATGTGGACGTGCTCGTCATGGGCCGCAATAATGTATCAATGCCCGGGAGGCCGTCGTTTAATGTTTCGCGTAAGTTTCTACAACACTGCATCAACGCCGACAGATCTAGGCGGCAAAACGACAAGGCTAACATATCTGTGTCTACCGTGAACGTGTTCACTATATGAGACACGAGCAATTTGTCCCACGACGTCTTCAAACTCTTCCTCAGCCTCGGCAATTGACTCTCTATCACAGTCCAAACTTGTTCGTCGGCTCCGTTGTCTGCCAACAGAGATTCCATACTCAGAGTCTTCAATTTCGCCACTATTGTAACCACTGGCAAATGTGTCCGTAGACAAAATAGAAGCATCAGAATCAGATGCATAGCCGTGTAATTCCCATTGTCGGTCTGGGGAACTGTCAACTCTATCAACTGAATCAAATCGTCCTCCTCCTCCATGTCTAATTCGTAGTTCGTCAATACCAGTCAGTATATATCCTTCACTGGTGTAGTCATTGTTTTCTCTACTTTGGTCTTTTTCGCAGCCAACGGTCGTTGTACTTGCCGTTTGCGTTTCCCCGAATCGACGGAATCGGGCTGAAACGGCTTCGATCCGCTCAATTCCGGCATAGTTTCGTCGTTGCACGACATATTCATGTGTTTATAAAGGTATTTCCCTTGAATTTATTATAAATATAAAACTTTATCAATGTAAACCATTAACTAAAACTTTGTCTTGGCTATTCGAAATCTCTAGTTTGTCACCGACAACATTATATTATATACTCCGAAATACGCCCGGCAAAATTAGAATATCTGCAGTTGGAGGATTTTGTTTCGTTTTTGCAGAGACGTTATGCACTTTGCAGTATCCTCCTCCGGTTTTAAAGTTCCTATTATACGATCGCGTTAAAATTTATAATACACTCTAGCGTTATCGAAAGTACAGGAGTTATTTACGCGAAACAAAAATATTATTATTTACATGCTTTTTATCAAAGGGGGGACGTGTATTGACGTGTTTCGAGTTTGTATGTTGGAAACGAGTAACGTCGAACAGGTGCGTTTACAAAAAAATATTTCTGGGAGTGAGAAGTTAAGATTTTAGACTTTCATACTCTTGTAACAAAGAAGTTTGCATACTATTTCAATTGTATGATATTATTTATTTTTCTTAAAAATGTCAATATTTTATACCATTCATTTTTAACTAAATGATACCGTAATTCATCATATCATTATTGCGACGATAATGCGCGGACTACGAAATATCGCCGTGTCAGTTATAATTTCACCCACTATATCTACAGAAATAGAATTGAAATAAAACCGAAATCGTATTTTATCATCTTCCTCGTTGGCGGAAACCACTTTTGAGACTATTAAAAATCTACACTTTCGTCGTGGTCTATGTGAAATTCTATGGTTCGTACCCATCCCCCCACCCATTGTGCACGTTGCACACGCACCTATCGCCGAACACCTATCGGAGTCTATGAACGTTCGGCGTCTGTGATAATTTATCACCGAATAATGATTAATGCCGATCGTACGTAACCTAAAAAAAAAAAAAAAAAAACTGTTAGGTATTCGTGTGTCGATCGGCGTTAATTATTAATCAAATACGCGAGTTCAAAAGCCGTCGTCATAATATTGTTCCGCATACCGCGATGCCCGTGTATAATACAACGCCGTGTAGTTTTTTGTACGGGAGCGAAAACCGCGTGCGGCGTGACGTGTACGTGCGCACAGTCCAACGGTCGTAAAAAACAAAATTAACACAATAAATCACAGTCGCGCGCGTGAAAAAGGAGAAAACGTTTTGTTCGAAAGAAATCGGTTGGTTTTTTTTATTTATTTTTTCATTTTTAACACATACGTACACACACACACACGACGACTACGCGGATATTCCGCGAGCGACGGAAAACAAATCGCTGTAAACAACGTGCAAAAAATCGCGGCGCGCGATATTTCCACGTCGGAACGTACAAATAAAAGCGGCTTGATGCGAAAACGTCGGGGGATTCGGTCCGTGTAACGTGTAATAATATTATGTCCCCCGCTACAATGCGAATGCGTACTGCGGTTCTATGCCGATCTCGACGGAACAAAGGGGACGAAGATCGGCCGTCCGCTCGTTATCCCGAAATTATTACGCTCCTAAACGGTAAACGGCTCGGCCGACGCCGGATTTTCGTGTCGAAAATCGAATAATTTTTTTTTTTTTTTTTTTTTTATAAACAGTAAATTGTCGGGCGACAACGTTTAACTGTGATTGGCACGAGGGCGAAAACGAGGACGCGCGTTGAATATCTTTTTTTCGAGTCCCGAAAACGCCCGGGCTATACTTACAGTAATATTGTAGGCGTTTCGATTCCCACCGGAACATACCGTATCTACCGCAACTAAATTTTGTTCCATTCCAAAAATCGATATGTAAAAAGAAAGTCGGTACTGCTCTCGGGTAAGTCGTTGTTGCCGTCGGTGGATAGTTGAGAACGTAATTGATTTTATATTATGCCGATTCAAATCGAAAAACGAATTTTAGCCGTGCACCGTTGGTTTACCCTTGTTGTCAAAGTAACCCAGAAATCAGCGAAAATAAATAAATAACAGTACCCTATACCTGGGAAGATGATCAAGTGTTTTGAAAAAAAAAAAGAAAAACATACAAAAAGCGTCGGAAATTTCGAAAATAAGTAATTATATGGTGATAACGTGTTCAAATCTTTAAACGCCGCATCTTTTAGGGTACGACGTGTGAAAAAAATCGGAGCATTTTTACTAACCAAAAAAGTGTTTTCCGATAAAAAAAAATAAAAAGGCGTACACAAAACGCTGATGGGTGTGACTCTGGTTTTGGATGAAAATTGAACGGGAGAATATATATTACTCTGTATATACAGAGCAATGTAATATAATGTATAGATAAATCGTTGCCAACGAAAACCGACTCTGAGCTGCAGAGTTATATTATAGTCGTACTTTTTTTCATTGGTGTCAACGTCGCAGAAATCGAGTGAAATTATACCGAATGCGCCGACTAGACGAGAAATTCTATTATTTTTTTTTTTTATGTTCCTATAAAATCGTCGGTTGAAGCGAGATTTCTCCGGCAGAAAAGTCGTTTACAGACGTACGCACGAAACGAAAAAACTAAATAATTATGACACAAATTGTACCTAGTAAATAAACGCCCGGCATCTGAAACACGCCGCTTATAGTAAAACTATAATAGCTAATAGCTTCCTCGGAATCTAAAAAAAAAAAAAGAAAAAACACCAAACGTAACGACGAACGAAATCCGAAATGGGTCGCAGTCGTTACGTGTTTTTTCGGTTTTTGTTTATTTTCGTTTTAACGATCCGCGCTCGCTGCACCGTAATAATTTAATGTGTAACGTGTGAATCATAGGCGATGTTATTAACGTATAATTTATGAACGATCGAATATCGTATATATAATTAATGTAAATATATTTGTATTTTTTTTATTTTTTATTATCGTACCTATTTCCCCCCAACCCCACCACCACCACTTCGTCTAAAACGCGGCGGCGTTTAATATTTATAAATTACAACGTGTTTATTTGATGGAATTCGGGGGGGGGAGGGGAGGGGAGGCCGTTTTCTTCGGTCAGACAAAACCGTGTGTACGCCATATTATAATACCATCGCGTATATATGGTGTTTTTGTTTTTTATAACTACGCGTATACGACCTATGTAAATTATTATTAGTATTTATCTTTACAGCGCCGCCGCCGCCGCCGCGAGCTATCAATCGCCGTGAACTCGCGCACAATCGGCACCTCGTCGTACGAAACGCCCGCCGAATCACCTTTTCCCCGTCTATCGCTGTTCGTGTGTACGGTGAAAAAATGAAAAAAATAAAAATAAAAAAAAAAAACCACTCGGAACATTATGACGCGAGCTCGGGTGTCGGTCCCGGGAACTGTACACGCGACGCGCGCGCTGTCCTATACTAGAAGTCGGGAACGTTTTCGCGTAAATGAGCCATTAAAAAAAAAAAAAAAAAAAAAAAACATACCATATAGTATAAACACTCTAGCCCATTCTAAACATAGATTTTTACAGCGAAAACCTTATTCAGCTAGATCGACTTCAAACAATTTATAGACTATACTATCCGTCGTGTGTAGGCATATTAATAATATAATACACAAAAATAAGGACATCTCCGATCTCTGAACCGGTTAATTCGACGTTGAAACTACCAGCATGCATCATATCATCAAAAAACCTACTTTGGAACGCCACTGCTGCGCCGTATGCCGCGGTCGTATGCGACCACAATACCCTTTGTGCCCGGGGCCGTACTCGGGCCGGTTTTCTCTGGTCATTTTTAAGGGTCCGGGACCCATAAAATTTCCCGTCGAAAATCGGGCCTGACCGTAGACGAATAAACGGGCCCGGGATATTTAGTTTGCCCGGGGGCAAAGTCGAGTGCGGCCCCGACAGGGAAATCCCGCGTCCGTTTTCGAAAATCCTTCGGTTTCCCACAGTATACCCGACCTGCCGTTGCGTTACTATTTCGCTGCGCCATCGTCGTGCAAGGTGACGGTGCAGGTTGCGTATCATTCGCCACTGCAGTGACGATGACGGACATTTCCGAACGGTTTACAATGTCGCCGGATTCCGATAGTTTCGAATTAACCGTCGAACGTTAATTGACATATGTCCGTTTTTTTTTTCTGTTCCGGTAACCGAATACGTTTTTAATCGCTCGAATAGTCTGCGATAGCGACTTATCCGTTGTGCCCGTCGCTATTATAGTGTTTACAGACTGCAGTCTATTCGCGAATTCGGAATATTACAAAACGCCTAACATTGTTGGTCTTCTGCTCCGAGTAAGTCAGTTTCACCCCGCGGGTTTTAGTCGGAATGACGCGGGAAACGGGAAAACTTAATCTATACCCGCTGGGTCCGAACTCGGTTAAGGTCTGTAGATACGGCTCCCGGTTTCGGTTTTCTTCCACACAGTGTCCACACACACAATAGCGTATTATAATTGTATTATTATTATTATTACGTACGGTCGAAACTCGCTAAACTTGTCGTGTCTGTTACCGTTTATATACCGCGCACGGGAATAACACGACGGTACGTATTACCATACGATTACCGCGATTACCATATTATAATAATTCGTCGGCGATGCGATTTTTTTTTTTTTTTTTTGTAACTTCCCGCGGCGGCATTGATGAAACGCTATGGTATCGTCGCCGCTCCGCCGTTTTTTTTTTGTTTTTTTTTTTATTATTATCATCGTTATTGTACAATCGGTTTGAATACAATATTGTTGTGGGAAAAAAAAAATGGTAATAAAATTTTAAATGAAAATTCGTGCTGACCGCGCGGTATAGATAAATAATACAATAGCCTATAATAATAATAATAATATTATTATAGGTATTTAATTTTCGAACCTGTGCGCGACTGCAGTTCGATACCATGATATCATCACCGCACGCGAGTGGCGGAACGGAGCACGGTTATCGCCTTCGCGTGATTTTCCGCCAGACGATTTGTTTTCAAACACTTCCCATACGACGCGTTAGATACGTCAAAACGCGCACGGGACGCTCGAATCAAACGTGTTTCAGAGTATTTCATTTATGATTTGAAAATAATACGTTTCGTAAATTTTCCCGTTTCGCTTGCGTTTTTTTACCGTTTATTACGAAAACTTCTTAAAAAATCAAACCATGACCTCCTTTGAGTGACCCCCCCCCCCTCCCCACTCATATTTTCTTTCAGAGAAGGTTCCACGCTTGAAAATCGGAGCAAGGTTTCTGGTAGAAAAGTTGTTCACTTAGTTTATTAACTATAGTTTCCTCCCCCCCCCCGTGTTCAAGCCGAAACGGGATGAAGGGACGGAGGGGGGAATGACAAAGACGCTAGTCGGCGTTCTTAATACGCGAAAACCGATTTATTCGCGTCGATTTGCGGGCTGCCGGCCGGCGGTAATATTTGAAAAAAAAAAATAAAAAAATATATCAAACATCAAATTTTATTTCGTTTGGCACGGGACAGCCGGCTGTCTTAAAGACCGCGGTAGTACAGCGTCTAATAATAATAATAATTCCCGTGTCGCGGGGAGGACCGAAAATCACGGATAGAAAAAATAACAAAATCGATCCGACGCGCGTCGTATTGCCGTCGAACTTACGAGGCGCGCGCGGTTGTATTATAAACGCGCGCTCTCGACGGTTGTTGTTTGCATTAGACGCTCGTTAGCCGGTCCTTGTTCTTCCCGTACGGCAACAGTAATAATAATAATAATAATAATATTCGTCTCTCGTTCGCTCGCCCGTGCAGTCTAGTTAAGGGAACATGTGAGGATTGATAAATTATAGGTCTGCTCACGTCGGACAACCGGTTTTTTTTTTTTTCTTCGGCTCCCCGGGCGGTTTTCGATCCGACCCGGGCCGCGTCGGGGGAGACGGAGAACGGCGGCGACGCAGACACCGGGTACCTTACGGTATTAGGCGCCCGTCGCACCGGACCCCGTATTCGAGATCACGGGGAACGTTCGCGCGACGCGTTCACACGCCGCCGTTTTTTCGGTGTTTTTTTTTTTTTTTTTTTTCCCAGCGTGAAAGTCGGACGCGGCGTGCAGCCGATTATTACGCCGATCGGCACAAACGATCCCCGGAGCGTCATAATCAGGCCCGTCGCGCTGGGACGCGAGCGAGCCACGGTGTCGCCAAAAGCCGCTGAACTGGCGGCGAAACGAAATTGACAATCGTCGAAAAATGACCGGCATCGAAATGTCCCGCTCTGAGGCGGAAAACACCGTGCGGCGGGCCCGATTATAACATCGTTACTGTTTAGTCAAGTATTATTTCGTATTGCGCTCTGGCGCTGCACGAAACCGCCTTAATAACAGTATAATAAAATATTATTCGTCGCCCGAGCAGGTATTATAATATTATACGCGTTTACGGACTCTATTATTTTTTTATTTTTATTTTTTTATTAGAATACTGTTTCGTGCACACACGTTTACCGCGACGATCGCATCGTTAAACGAGAAAACTAGAGATGTTTTTTTTTTTTTTCTTCCGTCGACCCGGGTAGGCGGGTAGGCGGTTATTTTCAACGGCAATTAATAACGTGTTATTTTCATATACGATTATCGTGATCGGAAAGTATACGCGTACGGTTTTTTTTATTATACACGGCGATAGCGTACAATAATATTTTATGCTCGTCCGCGGCGTTTGTTAAGGAGGTTTAATGCGTGTCCACGACGGACACGCGTTTCAGTCTACTTCGGACGCCCGGTTTAAAATACGATTTTGCCTACTGTGTGTCCGCGAGAAAATTAACGATAACAAGATGTATTGCGTCCAAAAAACATAATAACAAACGAAATATTAAATGAAAACGGTTTAACGATATTTAATACGATCAAATCATCGTGTAGGTTTTTCTTACAAACTATTAAATCCTGTCTACTTAAATACACCGACTGTGAGTGTAAGAGTGACCGGGTAAAGTCTAAAAACCGAGGGTGAGGTTTGTAATATTTGTTCGTGGAGTTTTTTTTTTTTATATGAGAAGGGAGAGTGAACACACGTGCATATTTACCGTAAAACGGTTTCTGGTGGAAAAATCGTAGAAATCATGCGGCGTTTCGTTTACCTACTATTCAACGATTTATGCGAATCGAAATTAAGAAATTATGATTAGGTTTTTTTCACAACAAAAACGAAATTTGCCTGTTTTTATGAGTGGTGTTATTTATATTAGAATGTTTTTCAACTATGAGTTATTTGTGTCGACATATCATTCAAAATGAAGAACGTTTCTTAAAAAAATTAAAAACCAAATAATTTTCGGTGGTGAATTGAAAGAAGTTTTTAAAAACAGTGGGAAACGAGATTCAAAGGGAATATGTCAAAAACCGACTTTGGCGATGCACTAAACCGTGCGGTGTCAAACATTTCACTAAATACGCGAAAAAAAAAAATAATAAAAAAATACTCTTATTACATTTGAGGATAAAAGCGCAATAGGATAAGACGATTTTTATTTGTAGATGTTAAACAGACATAAAATTACGGTGGGTAACACATCGGACGAGTTGAATTACCGTTGGTAATATCATACAATTTCTTTTTTTTCTTCTTATATATGTATACAGTTAATGTATAGATTGTTTTTATTTTTAAAACTTCTTTAACCCAAATATTTGTCATACCTTCTCCGCGAGCTCCCCAGATTGAAGAAGGTAGACGAATTGCGTGAAAACTGTGCTTTGTTAAACGTCTGTAACTCCGATTAAAACGAAATCGAATTTAAAACGAAAAAATTGAATGCGTCCCGAGACGCCGTTCAAACGCTACTTCTTCCGGTTACATTTCCGCGTATTTTTTTACGGTCTAAAGTTACGCAGCCGTAGGCGATAATGAACGATCATTACCACGGGCGACCACCCGAACCTTTTTTTCTCATCCTCTCCGCAGAGTGTTAACAACAATGTAATCGCGTCTATTCGCCGATCGCGGTCGTAACAATTACCGTAATAATACGACGCGTACCTGCACGACGGACCCGCGCGTTTTACGGCTGTACCGGGTGTGTTATTACGACGTTGTTGTGTTCCGGACAATATATTCCAGAGAGAACCCGATACCCTTTGATGGGCGAACCGTTCCTTTCCTCCGTCGACAAACCCCACCCACCTCCCGCCGACGAAACTCTTCGCGTTCGTCGGCGCTGCGCGGTCCGGTCGCGTTATTTAAAACCGGAAATTATTACGACGACGACAATTAAACCGCCGCGGTCCGCTTTGTGCGTGTGTGTTTTTTTATTTTTTTTTTTTATCCGTTTCCCCCGCATAATAATGAGGCTTTACGCGGTATATTAATTTCTTTCTGTTTCGATCTCTCTCTCTCTCTCTTTCCGTGACTCTTTTTCCCCGGTCGTTGCAATTATAACAAACGAGATAAACGGTTCGCGGGATGCGCATTACCGCGCCGCCGTGTTGTTATTGTTGCGTCGGCGGTGCGCCAACAATGTTGTTATTGTAAAAATACGTATTCAAAGCGCGCGATTACCCGGTGTTTGTCAAGACGGTTTTTCGGGGGCCCTCCCCCCTTCCCGGGGGGAGGGGGGATTGAAAAAAGGACGCTCGAGTGTGTTCCGTACGGTTGGGTTGGATTCGGTTACGAGCCAATCGATCGGCCCGAATGTTCAAAGTCCCGGGATTTATACGGAGCGGAAAGGCCGCCGTTTCTGCGCCCCCTCCCTCCCCTCCCCCCGATTAGATTCTTAAATAACCCCAAAAGCCGATTGTGCGCAAACGACCGTTAAAACTCGCGTAGACCGTCCGAGTTATATTTCAAGGGGGAGGGGTAACGGAAATTGCGAAAACTGTTGAAAATCATTAACTGCTATAAACGCGCGGCCGAATTACCGTTCTAAATGGCTCAAGGCGTTGCGATTAAATTATCATGAGGTTTATGCATTTTAAATAAAAAAAAAAAAAGTTAACGTAATATTAAAACGATTTTAATTATATTAGTTTTCAGTGCAACGCGTGTGATAAAGTATACGTACCGCCTTTTTGACCGAATAAATAAAAAGAGATAACAATTACACGGGATAATGAATTATAAAAATAAACACTTCAGTTATTGACTTCTTCTCTGGAACCGACGGACGGTTACTAATGGTTAATAAAGAATAATGTATTGAATCGATTGTACCCGCGAATCCGCCGGATAAAGAGTTGCCGGTGTTGTCACTCGTCTCGTATTTCAAAGGCACTCCTGTTTTTTTTTTTTTTTTCTTTTTATAGTCAATTTGTCTAACGACGCAATACTGCCCGTTATTTCTTAAAATAATAAAAGAGTACACTGTAGTATCGAGATTTTTAAAATCTCTGGGTCTGCGACTTGTACGGTTGTCCGTGTACAAAGTACGAGACGCGTATACTGTAGGTATATATTTCATTCGAGTACTTTCTATTTTGTGAGAAAATATCAAAACTTGTATTATTGTGCGCGTGTAGTTTTATCTTTATTTATAATCTTTTTCCCCGTTTATCGCCTCTTTTATTTCTTTTATTCGTTAATGACGTCGGCCGTACGTTTAAATCATTAGTGTGTACATTTTACCGTGTAATTATATTTATTTCGTTTACAACGTACGTATTATTATTATTGTTTTCGATTTAATATACAGAATAAAATATCGATTTTTTCCTTCGGCGGCCGGGTGAAAAATATAAACGAATATACTGCGCGGTGTGTATCGTTGTGTCTAATCGCGTACACCTCTGTACGCCGTATCACGCATACCGCGTCATTACGATAAGGAATACTCGCGGTCGATTGGGGCGTGGTGGGGGGGGTGGGGTGGCGTCGAATAATAATAATAATAATAATATCGGCGGACCGTACGGCGCGCCCTGCAGTTTCGACACCGCACAGCGTCTTACTAATCGTAACGATATTTGTCGTGTGCGTGCGAAAATCTCGTTACGCCGCGTCACGCGCGAATCGAATTATTACGCGAGTTCGACGGGCGGTAAAATCGACGATTTCTCGGTCGGCCGAACCGCGCGTACGCGGACGGACGGACGGACGGACGGACGTCAATCCCGGGGAACAATAATTAGCGGCGAGATTGCCGAGCGCGGGCAATATGGCGGTCGGGCGCCGGTCGCGTGTTTGCGGACGCTGTACGGCCCTCGGCCCGGCGCCGAAACGCGCGGTACGTTTCCCCGGCCGTTTTACGAAACGTCCGCGACGCGCCCCGAGAAAGTCGGTGTCCCGTGCGCGAACCCGAGAAACATACGGGCTTACTCCGCGCGATCGGCGGGCGGGCGACTGTTTTCGGACGAGACGAGTCGGGAAGGCGTACGGGATGCATAGAGATGGGAATTCAATGTGTGATCCGTGCGCGACGATTAATTTTTTTCTATTAACGAATTAGAGACCGCGGGGTCCGGTGGCTGTACATTTTTCGAAAGGCCGTACAATTTACGATTTGAATGAAAATAATGCGTTTCGCGAGCGGTCCCGTGATTTTTCCCGTTCATTAGTAAAACGGCTGAGAAAATAAAAAAAAACGAACTCCGTGAAATACCGCCGTGTCCCAGTCGGATTTCCTTTCGGAAAAAAGCGCTGCACATTCGAAAATCGGATCGAAATTTACGGCGGAAAAATTGTCCACAGAAAAAATTAACGAACATCATTGCGAAACCAACACAAACCCGGCGTCCAGCGGTAGAGAAACCCCGGCGGGTCGCGTGTTCGCGCATACCGCTCGCAGAGCCCGACCGGGACGGGATCCGTAAATGCGCGTCCGGGTCGCCGGGAACATTAACTTCTGCGGTAGTTTCGGGTGGCCCACGTCGTATAATAATACGCCCATCGTTGTGGACTGAGCAGCTGCGCCGGCAAACTCCGTTCCAAATGATTTTTTTTTTTTTTTTTTTTTTTTTTTTTAACCGTTGCGTAAATATCACGAGGACCGTTTCTAAAAAAAAAAAAAATACAAATTATTATCAAACGTTAAATACTATTACTTACCTACCGGCGTGTACTTTGTTCTCGTTACGTTATAAAAGACACTGCGCGCGGTGTGACGGTATATTAGACAATAAACGATAATTTTCAAAGAACGTTTGACGGGAGATTAGGTAGATATATACGTTTTTTCGACGTGAAATCGTTGGTTTTTTTTTTTTTTTTTTTTTCCTAAACGTTTGTCTACATTATAATGTACAGGGTGATCCGTGTACATTTACGGCGGCCCGGTGGATTCGATTTCGTTTTCCTTTTCGTCGGATCGGTTTTCAAACTATTTATTTATTAAAAACCGTTTTCGATCTCGTATATCCACTGTTACCCCGCTTACGTACCTTAAATGAGTATATGTGAGTAGGTTTTCGAATAGGTACGTGTTTAAACACAGATTCGAATAGAGAATAATATTTATCTGTATACGCATTTCGATATGCATACCTAACGCTAATGTATCGGATTTACCGGTTATGAGTTATATACGCGCTTAGAGTTCGCACCGGATGAGTACAGGGCAGGGTTATCAATATATATTATCTACAAATGGATATGATGAAGTTCATTACCGTTTCCTTTAACTGAAACGTTAATCGTTATCGTTTAATTTACCTGATTACAATAATTAACACAGTTTTTACATTGAACATATTATTATAGTCAAGACCGAAAACATTACCGGGAAAAAAAAAAACAAAACAAAAAACACGAGGTATTTAAAAATAAATTTTAGACCCCAAAATCTGTTGTATGACCCCCGTTAACTTTTCGAATATAATAAAGTAAAAATTATTTCCAACAAATTCGACGATTGACGAACGATAACAGCCGGATCATATTTAATTCTCGACAAAATAGTTCACAATATTCACACTTGTTCTGAATATACTTGTAGATGTCATGTTTGTTCATAAAATCCTATTCCTATTATGCCGGAAAATGTAAGCGTGGGTTTAAATCGGGACTGCGGGGCTGACCATATTAAGCGCATCGATGAAATCGGGAATCGGTAAGTTCCCACACGAAACAGTAAGTGGATGTAGATGCATGTAGATGAATGTAGATATCTTTTTTGGGCATTTTAATGCGTTATTTGTCGCAAAAAGTCGGAATAGTATTTACGCGGGGATTACGAAATTAAAATTTTAAAAAAATACGCTCTCAAATTCCGCGCCAACTCGAGCAGTAATAATAATACAGCGGTTTTAAAGATAAAAACGTCACCCTCGGAATAATGTTTTTTTTCTTAATTAACTGTTTTTTTTTCTTTTATGTGGCGTAGTTTTATTGGTGAAAAACAAAACTAAATAAATATTAAATTAACAAAATAACGAGGACCAGGGCAGATATATTTACAATATACTAAAAAATAATAATAATAAATAATAATAAAGAAGCTCATTATATATTTAAAGGCGAACGTTGATTTGAATGTAATCACCTATAAATTGGATTTATATCTTGGAAATACAAAAAAAGATTAAACGGATTAGCTCTCCCCAGCAGACGCAGAGATGTGTCCTCGGTTACGGAGTTAATGGAGTTGTACAGACGTATTGTCGTTGGGAAAACGGCGGTCGGATTTTTCACACTGTGAATTTCGAATACTTTACACGTTATACAAAGTACGAGTTTTCATATTAATATAACGCGTATCAAGTATTATACTATTATAAATTTTGAATTTCGTTGATCATTAGGCGTATTCGTGATAACAAATCCTTTGACAAACCCGCCGGAAAACTCAATAATTCGCATGCAATCTCCAGCGGAATTCATGCGGGAAAACGGCACAATCGCTTGCATGCTGCCTGCAGCTATACGTAGCCGGACGTAATAAACGAAGGTCTAAATGAAGTTTTAAACAGAGGTCTTAATGAAGTTTTAAACGAACGTCTAAATGAAATTCTAATGCGCGGAACCGAATGCGCCGTCCAGTAGCGCGCACAGAGGTAGGTTATGGGGTCACCTCCCCCCACCCCCATCGGCATTTCTTTCTTCACTGCATTTTTTTAAATCAAGTTTTACATTCAACAACATACTATCTTAAACCGCAGAATAAAATAAAATTTTATTTCATCAAAAATCATTTATCCTGCTGTAATAATAATGATGTACTGATAATATATAATAAACTTACCGCCAAAATTATTTTATTTTAAAGATACGGCTTCCTGGTCTTACTGGTTTCCTATACGTGACACTGATAAACTAAAGCCGTATTGAGTATCTGTGAAGTATTTGTATCGTGAAAGTAAAAATGTTTGTATTTTAGATTCTGAGTGGAGCAAAGAATCGTATAGTTTTACAGAGATTTTTATTTTTTTTTAATTATAAAGTTTTTCTTACGTTTATTATCTAAACTTAGATATATAATAACATTTTTTTTTTAACGTTTATATATCAGATGATATAGGTATTAGTGAGATTATTTGGTTTTAAAATTTACATAATACAAATATAAACAATTTTTTTTTCTTATATACAATTTGTTACAATAATTTATCAATCTACAAATAAATATTTACAATAAGGAATGCTAAAAAATTAGGACGTCGTGGGGATGACCACGTTTGAGTCTGTGACTGTTGTGGCGGACACTTAACCCGAAATATACAAATGATAAAAAGAGACAAAAAATAAACAGGTTATATTAGACAGCTCCATATTTTAATTCGATTTCATTTATCACATTCAATGTTTTAACTTCAGTTTCGTTGATGGCAATTTTGGGAAGTTTTTTCACGGTCAAAGCCAAACTTTTAAAATATAAATCAATATTATCTTATTTTTCTGTATTTAAAACTTGCTGATTTTGTTCTTCAATTAATTTTATAATCTTGCTCCTTTCTTCAGCCCTTTTTGTTAAAATATCTGATAGCTTTTCTTTTTTAAAACGTTTGATTACGAAAGAATCTTCACCCTGCAGCGGTGAGACTGAACTACTTTTAGCATCATCGATATCCTCATCTTCATTATCTGTGTGTGGCCTGATGTTGCACGTAGAACTAAAATAATAATAATAATGAGAATGTTTAAATGAGTGCTATATTTATTTAAACCTTAAATAACTTTACCTTCGTTCGTTTTCAACCATATTTAAAAATGATACACGGTCTACTAAAGGCTAGACTTTTTCGCTGAACTTGCGGACCTCGTGCCGAGTTTTCTTTTGCGTCTATTATGCGTATCTCTTATGCGTTTCCATTTCTTTTTACATTCATCGACTGAAAAATAAAACTGACACGTTAAAAAAATAACAACTATCCTGTATGTAACGTACAAAATAAATTCTAATAAATAATGTAATTTCAAGTTCAAATCACAAGAAAATGCGATTTTTAAATGCAGAAATCAGGCCGTGCGCACAAGGTCATTCAATATCTAGAATATAAACATTGTGACCGTCATTTCAGTATTCATCATGCTTTTCATTACGGTGGATCGACTTGAGATACTTTTAGAAAATCCAATTATAAGAAATTATAGCGACGCTGACGCTCGCCGCTCGTACCTAGTCAATATACACACTTCCATTTAATTATAAGAGTTTGATTTTCTTTTTTTTCGTCGTGACGCGACGCTCGACGCCCTCTCCAACGCGCGCGCGGCTAAATAACGATTTTAGTTGTAAACAGTGATCGGAGTGGCTCAAAATAAATGGAGGGATGCCTAAACTTTTATGCTATTCTTTTATTATGGCTTATACACGTGGGGGTGACTGGAGGTGGAAATGAGTCGAACCCTATTTAGGGCCCTTTCTTTACCCTATCTTATACAACCTTTTACAATTTTATATTATATAGTATACATTTTTGTTTTTCAGTTTGGTGTTTTGTTTGTTGATATATTTAAATTTAAATTTTTTTGTATGTACATATAATTATATTTTTTTTAATCTAAAACGTAAAACATATTTACATAAGTATATAATTTATGCGCATACAGTTTTTCAATAGGTTCTAATAGTATGCATTATATCGTTATACAGTACGTATAAAAACGGATAAAAAACTAAACTATTCATACATTAGTCATTACTATAGTCTATAGACATAAATAATGACATAAAAACACCAATGTAAATCGATAGTTTTTGTATGTAATCATAACGTGGACGTATCTATTAATAGATGTAAATTTTTTGGACGACATTTTATTGGAATTATATCAATGCCGTGGAGGGGGATCCAGACCCCTTAGAGACCCCTCCCTCGTAAATCTGTAACTCGTTATAAGTACCTGCTAAATATATTATGCATACAAAAATAACCATATCATAATAAATTAAACCACGGTACGCGATAGTTTATCTTTGATGAGTAAAGCTATCTAGGCACACGTTTACGACTACCTAACCGAATAATAATTTTAATAATTCAACCAATATCATCTGAACTATAATTAATTAATCATTACTCACCGGATTTCCCAACGGTATTTCCAATGTTGGTCCAATTATCACCTTCATGAACCTTGTCTTTATATTTATGATGAGCAAGGCCGTAAACAGGTCTGTCTTCCCAATCTCTTCAATGAGCGGTTCTCCGTCTGCCCATGAACGTTTTGTTACACTCGACCTAATTTCGTATTGTCGCGACATTACTGCTCTCGGACAGTCGGACCGGTACTGTCGTCGGTCGCAGCGACGAAGTTTTGCCGCACGTATTACCTAGCGATGGACGACTAGTTTTGACCATCTATTGTCAATCGATAGTTAAAAAAAACCATCGAGTGATTTATCGATTGAATAGATAGTTTTATCCATCGATCGTTTTGAAAACTATCGAACGAATTAACCGATGGATTTCGTTCAGCAGTATCACCCACTGATTTTGACTGTCGATAGTTTAAAAATAACCGAGTGCCTTTTCAACTGAATAGACAGTGTCGATAGTCGATCGTTTTTAAAACAGACCGAGTAAATAGATGGTTTGAAATTATCGAGCATTTCGACAGTTTACACTTGGTGGTGCCCATCACTAGTATAACCAGTGCGGCCGCGACCGTCGTGGAGACCGCGACAACCGTAGACAGTCGTACTTTAGAGCAGTGGCCGCGTAACGTTTTTTGATTCGCAGCCCCCCAATTAATTTTTTTTCGATGGGACGACCCCCGTTCCTACTAACATTACATACGTGTATAACACATATATTTACTGTAATGTATACCAATAATTATAGTCGCATTAATTAAATCGTTAATTTTAGGCAGTTTTATTAAATTTTGTTTAATTCAACTTGCCCAAATTTTTGAATCCAAAGCATAAAAACAAAAAAAAAATTCCCGAAATTACATGATTTACTGAGACCTTCGTGCTTGAATTGTAGACATAATTGAATTATATAAAATTGTATATATATATACATTTTATTCTATAAAAAAATTAAATAATATATTATAATAATAATTGCGTATTTAATCCAAAAATAATTACATTTATAAACTATTAAAAATGTATGTTTTTTTCCGGAGGTGTTAGGTAGAGAGAGGTTAAACTTTTTTTTTTTGCTTAACTACAAAAATATGATACGGCCCTAGAAAAATTTTTTCCAAATTATCCGGCTACCTTAAGTGTCGGTAAGACACTCGTTATCTCGGAAAGTATTAACTTTTTCTGGAATTTGTTTTCTAGAATATTTAAGAAACACGCTGTTCTTTTATATTTATGTTTTTTTTGTCACCCTTATTTTTGAAGGTAAAACCATTACCTACTTTTGATTTTTAAACGGCAACAAGTATTTAAAATTGATGAAGTATTAGGATAGATGAAGTATTAGTTGAATTAAATTTCGGTGTTGAAATTTTTGATTTCCGTTAATCCGTTGACGAGATATTTCACTTTTAAGTTCGGGTTGGCGGAGAACGGCGGTGCATTATTAACACGCCGCGCGCCGCACCGCCACGCAAACGATACTCCGTTACCCTCCTCCTCCTCCTCCAACCCGAACTTTTAAGTGGAATATCTCGTCGGATAATCGACGAATATCAAAAAATGTCAACGCGAAACTTTGTTTTAAACTGATATACTCTGTTTATGGGCTTTTTAAACGTAAGGTTGCCATTTGAAAATGAAAAGTAGGCGGTCGGCGTTTTACTGGCAAACTTAAAGGCGACGAAAAATAACATACATTTTTAAAACTGTAAAGCAGCTTGTTTATTAGATGTTCTGGAAATACAAATCAATACTTTCCTCGGATAACGAGTGTCCAATGGTGGACACTGTCACTCTGTATAATGTATACGGAGAAAACGGGCAAAATACAATAATAATCACTCACCGTTGTTTTCATCGTTTTCCGAACAGACACGGCGCCCTCCACACTGCTGCAGCCCCGGCACTTTCGGAAAACCGCGGACGGGGCCGATGACGGCGCGGACGGACCGACTTTGATCGCGATGGCGTACCGGAACGGCGACGGCGAGCTACCTGCGGCGGCCACGTGTTGACGCGCCATGTCCAGCAGGCATGGGCGCGCCAAACAATACGGTCCGGAACCGCCGGCGGGCGTCTACACCAAGCCGCCGCCGCCGGTGCACGGCAACAACACGTACGGCGGGCGCGCGCATCACCACCAGCAGCCGCAGCAGCAGCAACAGCCGCAACCGTCGTCGCAACAGCAGTTTTACGGCGAGCCCCGGCAGCCGAACAACGGCGCCGGAGTCAGGCCCCCGTCGAGCGGCCATCACCATCACTCGTTGCCCAGGTAATTCGCGTCAGTTGCTCGTCGGCGTACGCGCGCCCGGCTACCGCGTAGTAGTAAAGTGCGCCGTCGACGAGGCAGCACTCGCTCGGGCATAGCGCCCACCGAAACGGCTGATGTTTTTCCGATTTCCCAAAGGGGGTCGTAATAATTACGGCCGTCGAACGCGCGAGAATTATATCAAGCACAGTTATTGTGTAATGTTGCGTTTGAGCGGACCGATGCGATTTCGTATGTACTCCGGGCGTGTTGTTATCGGCGTAATATTTACGACCAACATTAGTTCGGAACGGTTTTTCACGAATTTCCTCCGGCCGTTGTTTTCTCCGCGTGCCGCGTCGGCGCGATAAAAAGCACCACCCGTTATTCATCATCATTTATGATCTCGTTTTTTTTTTTTTTTTTTTTTTTCTATTACGGTCAACGGACTTATAATTTATGTCTTCCTTACGCGCTGTACATTATCCTCGGATACGTATTGTAATATCATGTACAGGTACGATCGATATTGCTGTTTTACATTTAGTGCCGTTTTCGCCAACGGGAGATCGTACGCCGCGAATCGGGCTCCGATAAAAGCGCGAAGCGTAAACGCTTGTGGAAACGGTGGCATTTTGCTTTTTGCGATTTTCGAATTAATCGAGAAAAACTGGAGGTAATTTACAACGACGGGTTTCTCTGTTGATTGCGAATCTTTTTATTATTGCGTACTTTTTCGTTCCGATTCGACGGAAAATAATCGTAAAGACCCGACATTTTCACCGGACACCTATATTGTGTAGTTCCTCGCTACGCGGTACGATTTTCAAAACATAACGGCGATTTTTGATCGATTGTCATTAGCCGTACGATATTTTCGAGGTTTTTTTTTTTTGTTTTTTCTTGAATTTCAATGAAAATCGTAAAAATCGCGGCGTTTCGAAACATGTTTAACGGACCTTCGCTCAGAATCGTATATTCTGGTTACACGTCGCGCGTTCCGGACGAGTAAATCAAACCACTGTAAACGCCATCCCAACTTTCCGCCTACAACTTTACTGCGGTACACGCCCGTCAGCTGCAGTGTGTACAGTATCGGATTTTTTTTATTATTTTTTTTTCTTTTTTATTTTCGTTTAATATTTCAAATTCTAATTTTAACTACGCGGTTCAAAGTGTTGACCGGAAACCGCGTACTTTCACAGTCTTGAAATTATACGCGCGTATTTATATACCGCAGGGCCTCGGCCAAAATAACGAAACGCGCGCGGGTTCGTAGGCGTGACAAGACTTCGTACGCGGACGAGGGACCGTCGTCGCATAAAAATGTAATATTCTCCGCGAATACGACATTATTGCGTGCGATGTTATTCGGCTTTTCGGCATTTGCGAACGATTTTCTCGGGTCTATGATAATAACTTGCATATGAGTTTGCCCGGAAATTCATTAAACGGCGACACGACCACGAGCGTTCATAATGTTTTTGAACGATGCGCACGTGTTTTTTGCTGAACGGAAGTTCCCGTTCTCACATCCATCGACGACGGCTCGTGTTTTTTAAATTTTTTATACGGAATAATCGTCGGGTTTTATCGTATTAAAACATATTCGACCGCAATATTAAATATTAAAATAACGTTTAATAATCTATTATAAACGAGGGGATTCTAGGGGTTCGAACTCCCTGGAACTATTTTCCGTCTACAGTCTTCTTGACTAGAACTAGGCTTTTTGGGCCGATTATTCTCTAGGACAATGGGCCGAACGCTCTCTTGTGCGTCCCTCCCTGCACAGCTGGTGTATCTTGTCCGAGTGTTTTTTTAACGTTCTGAAGACGCTAATTTATTCGGTATTCTCAGTTTCGAATCCGACAATCGCAGAACACGTTTCGTGTTCGCGATGAAAATTGAACCATAGAACTTTATACTTAAGAGGAATCGCACATAAGTTTCGATGCGTGTAGTTTGACCATTATTGTTATTTCTATTAGGTATACCATATTTTAAGTTTTCAAATAATTTTGTATTTATATATGTATATGCGACGAGGATATTGATTTACCGTATACCAAAAACCCCATAATGGTGTTAAAAAACAAAATATTAGACTCGCGGCGAATTGTTCGCGATCCGATAACTGCAATTATGCGCATGGTGCCCGATCAGTGGCGTAAAATTAGAGGTAGACAATGGTCTCCCCCTCCCGTATCCTGGGTAATAAACGTGATCCCCGTCGATCAACGTTTTGTCATAAAAACACGCACGTATAGAACAGTTTTTTCCAAAGAAAATACTATGTACTTTATTAGTACCTACTGTATACTTAATTTCGAGCAAAACACCATAATAATAAATCTACTTTCCCTTGACTTTAGAGCCAATCCGTTTAAAACGTTCTCTCTCGCTTTAATGGACTACATACCGAAATGAAAATTTAAGATTTCAAACAATCGTAACACGAACATTAACCGTTTCCGTCGATTTATTGTTTTTGGTCTCGTTCGGCTTCGAGGACAAATCGGCAATTATTGTGTTGTCTAATATTAACGAGTGTATTGTTTGTTGATATTTTCTTTTTGGTAATTAATAATAAAACTTCGCGCTGTATACCATTGTGGGTTTGTGATAAGGTCGTGATCAGTGGCGGCGCGAAGGAGGTGTACTTGAATCGCAACGAAACGGACAGGTGGGTCGTGGGTTCCGGGGTGTTCAGAAATATAACAAAATTATTATGTTTTCACAAAAAACGTAAAAGAATTTTAGACTGCGGAAATTTGATGAAAAATTCATCAGAGACCCCCCCGAGGGGACTTGGGTTTTATCCCCGGTTTGTCGATTTCGGGGTGCGTTCGATAGGGGCGGGTGGAAAATTCAGTCAGTGATTCGAGATAAAATCACTTTGCGCCGCCACTGCAGATCGTGATAACAGTAAAAGGTGGTCGAATAAAAGGCGATCGGGTTTTTACTTCTGAATTCTTATCCTCGGATAAGAATTCATACAGAATGCATTACGTGCGAAATATAAATAACGACTATAACGATTTGTTTGTTTTTTTTTTTTTTCCCCCCGGACCGCAGGAATGCTTGGAGCACGGACAGACACTCGCCGGTGGCCGGCGGATCGTCGTCCAACAGTTCCAACGAGCGGACGTACGCGGCCAACCGTCGCGCCAAACACCACAGGGTGTACAACAGTCACCGGCAGACCTTGCGCGCCATGCAGCACAACAAGGGCTGCGGGGGCGGTGCCACGACCGACCCGGACGCCCTGTCGTCGGTGACCACGGCCGGCGTCAAGTTCAACGCCGCGCTACAGCAGCCGCACCATCACCAGTCGCAACACCAGTTGCAGCACCACCGGCCGCTGATGACGGCTGCCGCGGCCTGGCTGCCGGAACCGCCGCCGCAGCCGTCGTCCGGCGGCCACCATCACCACCACCAGCAGCAGCAGCAGCAGCAGCAGCAGCAGTCTGTGGCCGCGGCCAGCGCGCAGTACTTGTCGTCGTTACCCTCGCAGAACGCGGCGGCCGGCGCCAGACAACCGCCGCCGCCGACCGCGGCCGCGGCGGCAAACATTCCGGGCGCGCGGTACCACCACCCCCAGCAGCAAACCGCCGCCGCCGCGGTGCCGCTGCTGATGCCATCGTGCGACGTGGCCGTCGACGCTTGCGGCGGCCACTGTCCGAGGTTCGAGAACTTTTGCCATTTCTGCCTGCTGGTGAGTCGGTATATCACAACTGCGCCATTATTGGTTTGACCTGCGTCGGTTAGCTACCGGTTTCGTGTTACGAGATTTTAGGTTCTGAACGAACCGTCAAGTTTACAACTGTTTATTTGTTTATTTATTCGCGAGCAAAATACCGTTCCGGTTTACCGGTGTACCGCCTATTCTGAAACGCCCATTTCCCGGGCGGTACTTTAAGGATGTCGTTTTTTAGATTTTCCCGGGGGAAATTTTTTTTTATTTTCGTTACGATTCAATCGAAAATATTCGTTGAACCTTGAAATTTAGACCGCAGGAAACAAATGTATATTTGCCTTTTCTAGACGTTTTTTTTCAAATTTTCAATACACTTTAACTATGTTAGAGCTATTTATAGATATTTTAATTTTGCGAGATTTTACGGAATTTTTATTCGGTACGTGCTCTGTGGATAAAATTATTAGACTAAACAGAAATGCTTGAACATTTCTACAGGAGGTTTATTATAAGTTGTACTTTGTACAATTGATTGCAATGTAGATTTTTTTTTATAAGAATTTCAACATCAAATTTTGACAAAAATAATAAATATTATACGGCCTTTCGAAACATTTGTAACCGAACACCGCTTAGAATCGTTTTTCGTTTGCAACGATTAATCGTCGCGTACAGATTTTACATTAAATTTCCATTTTTATATCCTATCTTCCCTCGTGTCAAATATGTCAGTCTTTTTTTTTATACCCGCCCTCGACAGTATCGAAACGTTTAACAAACCGTATTGTTTGCTTTAGGCAAATGTATGAGAAGTAAAAGTCGGTCTATCGCCAACAACAATGCTATCCTGCTGTACAATATCTTTGATAAAGGCCTACTCACCCCCCCCCCCCCCCCGTCCGGACGGGCGTATTTTTACCACTTCGCGTCAAAACCACCGAACCGATCGAGAGTGTATGCCGTTTACCCCTCCCTCCCCCTCCCCGTATTCAACTCTTGAACGGCGCCCGGCACCCGACGATACCGATGAACCAGAACGAAACGTAAATGATAAGGCGGCAATATTATAATCGCGATTCTCGAACCACACACGGTGCACCGCACTGCCCATTAAGCGCCGCGATACGTCCGTGCAGGTTTTCGTCGGGTTTTCCTTATTGTCATAAACGGATTCGCCGTGCGTATAGGAAAACCACACCCCTCCCTCCCCCCCTCCCCGCGCGCTCGACCGGGGTAAAAAAAGCGGCCGAACGTGTTTCCGTAAACGTGTATAACCCCTGCAGCTGCAGTGTTACGGCGACCGCGGCACACTCGTTTTTACCTACCCCGGCGATGTCGCCCGCTGGAATTCGTAACGCGGCGGCGGCCGGTTACAATAAAGCAATCACCACAGGTGGCTTCGCCCGCGCAACGACACATTCGGCCGGGGGATTGTTACGCGAGAACACCGGCACCCTCCGTTTAATTTACCGACGTTTTTTCCTTTTTTTTTTTTTTTTTTTTTTTTTTTTTTTTCGTTTTACCGTCGTTTTGTACAGGTACTTGTGTATATAAATCATACAAATAACTATACGGGTATCCGATTGTAACCCCATACGGCGCTGTCCTATAAATAATAATAACAACAACAAAACCCCCCCCTCCTCCCCCGACTGCTCCGCCAGGGGCGGCCCGCGCGTACGTTTCGGATGACAAAATAATACGTTAAAGCGAACTCTTACAGTGTTTAATTCCAATCGAGAACGACGGCGTGTTATTGCCGTTCTACGGCCGACCGTTTATACGGTCGAAACGGTTGTACGCAGTCCGGTTACAGTCCACACATTAGGTCGGTATGCTAACTGCGGCGCTGCAGATGGGGCAGATCGGCCGTTCGATCGGGAAATGAGTAAAACCGATAAAACTCTTTGCCGTCGCAATATTTCGCTTTTCGCGTCGATTATGTACTGTACGAACTACACGCGGGAACGCCAGAGGATAACATTTTCCGTGTTCCCTCCCGCGCCGTGCGTTTCATTCGGGCGGGTTGTTTGACATGGCCACCCCCCCCCCCGTGTACGTTTCGAACCGCGAAACGTGTTTCGCGCGGGTACTACGCGAAACACAATATTGCACTGTACGCCATGGGCGTAGCGCACCCTGGCGAACTGGGAACGACCAAAGTCCCGTCCCCCCCCCCCGGCCGTATTTACCAGACGGATCTTTCGTCACGATGGTTATCGAGAAATAGTTTTTCAGACAACGTTCCGTATCGACCGTAACGTTAAAACAATAATTCTCGGGCGCGCGAATAGTTCAAGTCACACCGGGAGAAAAAAAAAACCGACCGATACCTGTTGACGGGGTGTGCCGCTGTTGCGCGCGTGAAATTGGTTAGGCGGTATACGCATACAAAGTCGTTTCGTTTATGTCTGTAAGCGGAGACAAACCGTCACTGACGGGGGTACGGATCTGAACGAAGTTCGGTTGTACGCATATTTTCAATTACATTCACACATTGTTGTTATTATGAAATGTAACGGGTAGAAAATCAATGTACCGTTTGATCTCGTAATTTGTGAAAAGCCTAAATTTCAGGGAGGGTTCCAGATCCCACGGACATCCGCCCCCCCTCCCCCGGTTACGTAACCGGGGGCAACCGTCTTTTCCGATTTCTTCAAACGTGTTCTATCGACGTACGGTCATTTCTGAAAACAATACTTATGCAAGTATGCAACCGACCAGAAAAAAATTGAAAGACTTGAGCAATTTTTGGTCGGGGGGGGGGATTATAGTACCCGTAAGTCTCCACAAGTGTCCTGCGCGCGGAATTCGAATTCTAGGCTCCCGGTGTGAACAGGGACGCACTCAGGGAGAACTTATACGACGCTTTACCCCGACCCAAAATTAGTCTCGGTAATACCAATTGTGAACACGAATTATTAGCGGTTAATTTAAACTTTTCTCCATCCCCTACACCGTGTAAAATGTCCCCGTTCCCCCGCCCAAAAAACAAAAAAAAACCATTTGTTAGGTTAGGTCATTAGGTTAGGTTTCATCTGTACGCATACGTTACAAATGTACCCATAGGTAATCAATTAATAATTCGTTTATTTGCAGGTGTTTTATTTCTCGGGCATCACGGTGGGTTTCCTGTTGATCATGGCGGCCATAGTGACGACCCGGGACCCGAGATTCTTGTACATCGGCGGCCTGGTCCTGCCGGTCAGCGCGTTCCTGATGGCCGTCCAGTGTCGCGTGCGGCAGGACGCCGACCGTCGGAAACGGCACAGGCAGCACCTGCACCAAAGGTCAAACATCGCCGCGGCGAACAACAGCAACGGCCCGGGACAGCCCGCCGCGTCCACGGTCGTGGTCTCGGCCGAGACCATACCCTTGCAGAACATCATGGTGGCCGGCGGCGGGGCCGGCGACACCCTCCGCCGGCAGTTCCAGGGCAACGTCTACCAGTACGTCGGCCAGAGCGAATCCAACTACACCGGCGGCACGGTCGCCAACGGTCATCATTACGAGGCGGCCCCCGACCAAAAACAGTGAGTGGATTGAATGCGTTCGAATTGACTACGGGCAGTAGGAGTGTGATGCGACACGAATCCGGATTTCGGATTATGAAATCCGAATTTCGAAAAAAAAAAAATCAATTATTTTGATGATATAAAATCTAAGTGTAGTTGTGAAAATTAATCGTGTGTATTATATACAAAACAATATTTATTCAATGTTTCAAAGGGCGGAACCGTTTTCGGCCAGTGCGCTATTTTGGTAACCAACGTAAGTTTTATAATTTAAAAAAAAAAATTAAAAAAACCATAATATGCATACAATTACAATTATGTTTCTTTTATTTTTGATACCCATGATGTTTAAAATAATTAAGAAAAGAATACGAAGTAAAAACAAAATTGTTGGATTTACTTATTGCGTTCGTATTGCATGATTGAAATAAACTGTTTAAACGGTTTTCAACCATCATATTTTGATGACCAATATTTTTTTATGAATCGTTAAAACAATTTTGTTTTTGTTTTTTCGTTGAAAAATATGAAGATACAATTTTAAACTTCTTTTTTTTTTCATTATATCGTACCCTATATGGCTACACGAAATCGAAACAGTAAAGTTACCTGCATAAATACAGAGGAAGCGATCGCCACTGTAATCCTACATTAATGGCCAAAATAGCGTACTGGCCGAAAACAGTTATTATGGAATGGCCGAAAGGGCAAAGGTTCATTTTGGCCGATATGGGTCCCATCCGTTTCAAAATCCAAAATCCGGTATTTTCGAACTTCGACAAAACCCGATTTTTCCCATCACGTATAGGCGGTTAATTCGTTCAACGTTCAAAAATGTACGAAAAATATAACACAAAACGTGTTCTTGTTCTATCGGAATCGATTTGTTCCAAATCGCGCGTTATGGTCATGTTTTCAACAATCTTTTTAACTTTAAACATTTTGGTTTGAAACAACAGATTTTACATTGGGAAACTAGAGAAATAATATAAACATTTTTTCAAGTTTCAATAAATTACTTTTTCGTACAGAAATTATTCGTGCCATCAACTCAAGCTTAATACACATTGTTCAGATTTCTTCAATTAAAGCTTCTATACGAAAAGAACAAACAATTATTTACATATTTAATAAAATTACCAAGGCCCAAGTTAACTTGTTTACCTACCTAGTAAAAATTAAATTTTAGTTTTCTAAAAACGTGTCTTGTATTACACGGCATCATATTACAAATATTTTTAATTTTGCAATTTTGTGTTTTAGAATTGAAGGAGTACCGTGGTGGAGACGAGAAGACAACCGATCGTATCACAGTCGCGCCCCTCACCTGTAACCTAACCCTCCAATGGTTATAATTATCTTCTTTTTTTTTTTTTCATGTATTAAATTTGTGTAATTTTTCTTTTTTTGACACTAATTTTGTTCCCACCCATTGTGCTTGTACATATTATATTAAACAACATTATGTTTCGATTAAAATTGTATTTATATTTATCCTAATTAGGTTAAACACTACATGTTTGGGATATATTTCCCATTGGTTTTAAATGTCTAAAATAAATATCATTGCGTAGTGCTTACAATTTATTTAGAGGATTGGAATGCATCTATTTTTCATATGCTACAGACCAATAAGTGATAGAAAATCATAGTTCTTAACTTCTTCATATCCAATTTAAATTTTTTGAGTACCATGTTAGAATATCTGTTGACACATTTTGTAGGTTATTCAGTAAGTCGATTTACAGTGTTTGAAAATTCCATGAAATAACCATATAACATTTGTATTCAATTACGCGTATCAAATTTTAAATCAAAAAATTGACTTCCTAAATAACCTAGACCAGAGGTTCTCAAACTTTTAATTTCGCGAACCACTCATATGTATTACGGTTCTGTCATGTACCACGCAAAACTAAAAATTGAACAATTCATAATGTTTTAATATTTATTTCAAAAACAATAAGAGTATAAGAGAGTAAAATACTTCAATATAATATTAATATCAAATATAGTATTTGATCCATTAAAAAACATTTGTACGAATGTTGATTAATTTATTTTCTGTACTGTTACCATGCGACCTTCTGCGTACCAACATGTTGCCTACTTTGGGAAGTATGCTTAATTTTCCACTTCTTATTTGTCCCTAAATGGACACCAGGCAGAAGATTTAAAGTACATCTCATCATTTAGGTGGTCATTAAAATGTAAAAATATTGAAGAGATTTTGGAAAACCAATTCAAACACACTTAAAAAAAGACATTTGAATCACTTATATTTTAGTTAAACTCTATATAATCAAAGAGCGGCCAACCGACTACTGCTTTCTTATTGGTTACATATCATGTATAAATGTCATACTTTGTCCAAATGTTAAACAGTCATTAAAATTAAAGTAAGATACGCGCAGCATTTTGTGGCGGTTTCCCTGCTCTTCATTGTTCGAGTAGGTCTAGTAGAAAATTGAGTAACAATTTTGGACAGAATATAACGATCCCCAGATGAGAATGATAACAAAGATGGCTTTTTTTTGGTTATATAGGTTTGATACAATTGTCGTGTAAATATTTTAATAGTTTAAAAAACTACCTAGTAACAGCAGTAAATCGTGATTTTTAGGAAAGGACAATGTGGTGTTATGTCCTTGAAACCAAAAACCTTGTTGTGACCACAAATCTCATAAAAAAAATTAAATAATTATTTTTAAAAAGTACAATAAAATACGAAAAATGTGTCTCTAAACAATTGAATAAAGAAAATAATAAGTTATAAACATTGACCTTGAAAAACAATATTGGTACAGCAGTATAATTATCGATGAAATACAAGTGTTGTTTGCCTTTGGATTTTATCTGATAAAAATATTATTTTAAGGCGAGAATATAAATGAAATGTAGGCCAATAAATATTATTAACAACAATGATCTATGCATTTGATCAATGTGTACACTCCATGAAAAAATCTTTATTTATAAATTATATTGACATGTAAAAATAAAATAGTTTTAAAAAGTATGTCTTGGCCCTTAGGTTATTATATGAAATACAATGGTTGTTTAATTAATAATTTAGACAGATTAGAATGGTTAAATATTTGTACAGTTCACACTTCACAATACACAGTATTTTGTTTAAAAATTGTACACTACTATATGAGTAACTTTTTGTGAAATGGCTATTAAAAAAAAAAAAAAAATCTATTAAATGTATAGGTAATTACAATACATAATAAAACAGACAAATAATATACTAAAATTTAAATAGAGTACACATTCGTAAAATAACTAAATTTATAAAAATTTAATTTTAATTTTAATAAAATACACATTATGTATTAAGTTGAACATATTTTATACCTATTTAATAGGCATTTAAATACAATGTTGTCATTATTTTATCATTACAGTTTATCGGGTAATAACAATGAGTGTTACACTTAAAATATATCACGGTGCCACACAAAGGTTTATCGATTTTAGAAAAGACTAATAATTCTACTAAGCAAATTAATAAATGTGTACGGGAACAATAAGGCTATGATTTGTTTATTTATATTACATACGCAATTAAATATTTTCTTATAATTCAAGAAATTTGTTTTCTGAAATCAAATAGGTGTAAAGCTTACAAAATTAATATGCGTACATTGACACGGTTGGAAATAATTTCTATACGACTGAAAGCGTAAAACAAAACATTAAGAGGTGAAAAAAGCTTAATTATATTTTAAAATAATTAAAGATTTATAAGTTATAAAATACTTAATGTCGAAACACAAAAATGGACTCGTCAAAGATAATAATAATTCAAATGGTAAGTATACAAAAGTACATATAAATGAGGTTAATCACATCCATTGTTGTTACGGTATGATATCTTATACAATATTATACACTTAAAATAAATGCTGTTGTTGAACACTCGTATTATTAAAACTATAATTAATATTATAACATTATGTCAAAATTCGTTATACAAATTTAATCATTATTTTATTCGTTAATTATGATTTAAGTTACATTTATTTTACACTTGGAAACATGCAAAAGTTTAACAATAATAAAACGTATCACTTACAGACATAATAGAAACTTTATAATTTACTCACGTATACATAATAAAAATTATCAAAAAAAATAATAATCGTAATAATAATAATGGAAATCACAACTTTACACACACACATAAATATATGTTTATATATATATATATATATATATAAAATTATTATTATTATTTTTTTTTTTTTTTTAGTACCATTGACCACTGAAGATAATAATAATGAAAATACAATAAAAATTGTTAATAAATAAATACAAATATTGTGCACACTGAGCATCAGTAGTTAGGCAACTTAAAACAAAATATGAACAATTTAAAAATCGATAAACTGTCAGATTTTGGGTCGATTAGTCACTTCATCTGATCCAGACTATAAACGGATGAACATATGGAAGGTGTCAAGTCATCGTGTAACGCGAGTGGCGCAGTCCAGCCACCGCATGATTGTGCTTTATTGTGGACAGGTGTTTGTGGAGAATAGTAGTGATTGTGAACTGTGGGAATGTCATATCTACAAAGAACAATAACCATGTATCAAGTATGTGTGTGTTAGATGAACCTTGTTTTGTGTAAAACATAAACTATTATTGGATGATATTGGGACATCTCACTTGTGATAATAGTCATTGATGCCCGATAGAGAGTCAGTGAAATTGGCCTCAAGTCAAGCCTCTTCACCGGAAAGCGGCGAGATGGGTACATGCGTGCGGACTGCCGCTACCGGCGGGTTGCTTGTGACTAACATGTGATCTCTTTCATCATTGCTATACACACAACACAGTAAAAAAAAAAGAATATTTATAACTATTTATATATAACTTTATAAATAATAATAATAATAAAAAAAACAAACAAACAACCTAATAGTCACAATAACCATTTTAAATAATTTATTATAAAACAAAAACAAAACATTTGTTCTTATAAGTTATAGCACCAATCAATGGTAGATATCTAATTATATCGATGAGCTTAGACAACAATAATCTAACATATACAAAAGCCAACAATTTATTGTTAAGCTAACAAAAAAAATAAAAATACATATAATTTACGTATATTAAACAGTATCAATATCACTAGTTATTCAGTTCTTTGCTTTCTTACCATATGTGTTTACAAAGAATAATAATAATAATAATAATAATAATAAAAAAAAAAAATACAAGGTGTCCTTCAGAGTTTATAAGAATGAGTCATATTCATAAATGACAAAAAAAAAATATATAAAAGTTAAACAAAATTATAAATAATTCATAATGTTACTGTTCGATAAATGAATAATAGGTAAAGCTAATTATAAATAAATAATATTATTTAATATTTAACATTATTGTCAGATTTTGGATTATTAAATATAACATTGTTCACATGTCGGTCTATGTTAACAAAGTAATCGCCAAATAACATTTAATTCACGCAACGAGCACACGTATAGAAACACAAAACACTTACCAATCTTTGTTATCGTTCCCCATTAATTTTCTAGTTTCGTCTTCTTCGATTATAGTTGGCGGAGCTTCTGAAGACGCGTTGTACTGTGCAGACGCCATTAAAAGATCCGTGGACGGGTTCAACGTAAGTACCTGCACAGATCGAAAAGCACAGTGGTCAATATTTTATTCGAAAAACATTACAGTCCGATAGTTTACGAATCGGCACACGTACCTGTCCGTTGGATGACTGAGATTCCATTTGTCGCGCTTTGCTACTGAAACAGGGGCAACTCTCTTTGTCCTTGATGTATCGGAAGTAGCCGATCAACAGGACGACGCCGAAAACAAAGCAGAAAGAACCGATGACCAAAAACGCAATATCCCCGGTGTGGTTGTCCTTTGCGTCGTCGGAGCGCATATAGTTCGTGGTGATGGACAGGAACATGAACACGCCGACGGCGATCAGTATCCAGCTGATCAAAATGAACGACCAGTGGAACCATCTCGGGTTTCGGATCTGATTCAGGGTGCGGTTAATGAAGCCGTTGGACGGCTGCGACCATTCGCTCTGTTGTTCGTAGCTGACCGTGGTCGGCTGATACACTGGACCGGACGCCGGCATTTTCGTTTTTACGTTCGAACTGCTAAACACCTACACCTGCGGGAGTGTAAATGTTCAAACTATTGAGTTATCAATACCGATCGACCGCGCGTAAAATAGCGAACGCTCGTTAACGTTAACGTCGTGCGAACAAAGGCGTTGCGCTTCACTGTTACGGTGGAGACGCGCGTCGGAATTAAAAATTTACGGGCATCGTTCGTTTCGTTTATCTAACGAATGCGTTGGCCAATTATTACGAGCGCACGAGCGATATCGGTGCGCGGCGTATTATTATAATATTCGCTATTATCGCGCTCGGGGGTCAACACAATTATCGCGTGTCGCAGCCACGAAATAACAATATTATCGAGAGACGTGCGCACCGACTGCGCACAGACCACGGGTAAACGTTACTCGCGTCGCAGAAAGAACCCGGGTAAATTATGGTATTCGGCGATGCCGGTGCGCGACGGTAACGCGGCACAAAAACAAAACGAAATAAACGATAGAGGGGGGGGGGGCAAACGAATTACGGGCGCGTGGGGTTCGTCGACAGGTGTCCCCCTCCGTCCCTAAATGACCGATCGGGCGCAGTTTTACGGCGTGCCGCCCGATCGCGGGGGGCAAAGCGAAGCATTGTGCGCGCGGAAGGAACCGAGTGGGACGCGCAGGTGTGACGGACGGGGCACAGGTGCAACAGATGGCGAGGAACGGCCGTCGGTCAAAGGGTTGGCCCCGTTGGCCGACGCTCGCGGATCCGACGGGACCGGGTCTCCCCCGGGGGCGACCGGAAACTATTATTAGTGCGGCGCGTACCTGGCTGCGTAGGCGGCTGTCCGCTGGATCGGCGGCTGGCGGCGTGGAACGAGACCGGCCTGAAGCGAGGACGACGACGGCCCGGGGTGTTGTGCTTGCGCAGCGGGCCCTGAGCAGCTCGGCGGTACTGGTAATCGTTTTCGATCGCGGCGTTTGCGGGCAGCGGTCGCTTCGGGGTGGCAGCGGCAGTGGTGCGGTTAGGTAGTACGGCAGTCTGCTCGCGGCGTTCACTTTCACCGTATTTGTTTAGTGGGTTTTTTTTTTGATTCGGCGCAAAAAAAAAACCAAAAACAAAAGAACGTCACGGCGGAAATCGGACGGGTAACGCGATCGCGAACGACGTCTACGTGAACTGGCGGTGTCGAACTGAGTTTATCGTGAAAGGAAAAAAGAAATATACAGAGAGAAAAAAAAAAAAAACAGTCGCACCGACGGCGATAATACGACGGCGATAGGTACGGTGTCGGACTACGGAGGTACGGCGAGCGAGTGAAGAATAATATTTGATTTTTTTTTTTTTTTTTCCCGAGCGTGATAAAACTCGGCGGCGACCCGCTCCAGTCGTCGCGCCGCACTCCCCGCTCGGGGCGACAGCCGCGCAGTGTGACCAACCGTTCGTCGGTCGGCGGACGCCGTCCAACGGTCGTCGTCGGCCGCAATAGGATATTATTACTGCAGGTACGATTGTAATGCCATTAGGTTCGGCCGCGCGTACGCGGCGTCGTTCTGCCGTGCCGTCCGCGTCCGACGGTTTCGCAATGATTTTGCGATTTCGACGGCTACGTCTGCCGGCGACCGGTGGGGGGCGGAAACCCGAAGTCGCGCTCAACAACAACAATAACGTAATAACCGATCGGCAGGTATGAATACGTCTTGGCGTTTGCGGACGGGCCCAGGTGCGAACGGCCGACGACGCTGGAACGCCCGTCCGGTCGATACGGGCCGCGGTGGGAGAGCCGAGAGCCCGTCCGCGACCGGACCAGACGCGAGCGCGTGGCAGGTGTCCGTACGCTACCTACGCTAAATAATCGCGCACACGTTTTTTCATTTTTCTCCCACCGACGACGACGGGTAGTGATCGTATCGATTCGCCGTCGCCCGTAACCTTCGACGATCGGCCAATAAGTGGCGACGTAAAACGATAATAACAGGACGTATTGCGCGCGGCGGCGTCTCGCGATAGTCCGCGTTATTGGCGCGATTGTCAATCCGCTTCGATTTCCTCGTTCGCCGCCCGGTCGCGGTTCTTTCGTTCCTCGCTCGTCGCGTCTCGCGCGCGCCCTGCCGTCGCGTAGGCGTCTACGCGTCACGGAAACAATATTCGTATTCCTTCCCCTCCATCCCGCCGCCACGTACGATCCGATTCGTTCGGACGTTCGATCTCGCGCGCCACGACAAAACGCGTCCGTCAAAAACCGACGACGACAGTTCCTCGCGTCTGCCGATTTTGACGGCCGCGAGTTTTCCGTTATTTTTGCCGTTCCCGGATGAACGCGCGTTCGCCGCTGCGCAATCGGCGGCGTAGCGAACCGCCGTTTTCAGAAGCGGCCGCCACTGAATTTCGCATGGCTGGCGGGCGGCGTCTCGTGAAATCTGAACGATTAAGTGGCACGTACAGCTGTTATCACGGCTACAGGCCGCAGTAGTGCCGAAATCGCCGGATTAGGGCGGGGCGACGGTCGTGGGCGAAACACCGATCTGCTTCTTCGCGCGTCGTTCGCGAGTTCGCGACCGACGCCACTGATCGGCGTGATCGCGCCGAAAACGGTACGAAAAACCTGTCGGTTCCGAACGCAAACGGCGCGTGCCGATGTACACGAATCGACGCCGATCGCGCACATTATCGGTGGAACAGACACCGCGCACGCCGAACCGTTTGATTACGTGTATAAGAGGACGGCGCGTATTCCGTGGCATCCGCCGTCTTGTAAACGCGCGGCAAAGCAAAAACGCGATTGCGCAGAACTCGCTCGATTTCCGGTTTACAGCGTACAAAACGGCCGTATTTAAAAACCAAAAGAGAACGACGTTCCGGTGGGCGAGGCGTTGCGTATTTTCCGTTTTCTCCGAACATAACGGTCAATTTACCGCGTGCGTGTGTGAACGACGTTACCCGTTCGACGTGTTTTTTTTTTTTTTTTTGATTCTTAACGAATTGAAAACCAAACAAAAATAACAACAACTTTTCCGACAAAGACGCCTCCGGGATATTGTTCTTTATATTGGTGTCATCGCGGGCGCTTTTACCCGTAAAACCGAAACCGACCGAGTCCCGTGCAGCCCGCGCGAACGTGGGCTTACCGTACGTCACGCGTTCGCAAGACGGAAACGGAATGCACCGTGCGCACGGGGGTAACGGCGTCCTCCTCTTAAGGAGACGCGCGAACGATACAATAACTGCCTTTAATCTACCGCCTTTGTTCGACACGGTTCTCCGGGGCGGAAAAAGTCATCGTGGAGGAGTGTGGTTGGGGTATGTAATTAAGCGTATAATTACAGTCGCGAGACGCGCCGGCACGTTTCGTGCATCACACACGTTGTACGTTTTCGTTTTATTATTATTTATTTTTTCCCTCCCCCCGGTAGTGGCCCTTGCCCGCCGCGCCCGTGGTTCAAGCAAAAACGTATTGAGCTCTACCCCCGTCCCCAACGTCGCAGCGCGCTTTAAATACGTTGTCCGGACCTTTTACACGGCTCGGTCGGGTTCCCCCTCCCCTCCCCGTCGGGCGTGCCGACGTCGTGAGCGCGCGAATAAAATATAGAAAGTCGTTCGTGGCTTCCGTCGCCGTAACAATAAAAATCATGGGTAGGCATAGGAAAAATAAAAATATTCGGGTTCGGCTCTCGGAGATGTTTTCATTGTACACCGGGGCGGCGGCGGCTATTGTTCCGTTCGGCATTAAATTAATCGAATCGCAGTCTATTGTTGTTCGGTAGCCGTTCGCGTAAAATGATCGCAGACTGCGTTCTACACATTGTGTTTTTAGACGCGTACGCGTTTTGCGGCCGTTTCACCCGCTCGGCCGGGTCAACGCGAACCGACCGAATCCTCGATTATTATAATTTAGGCAGTATCTGTTGGTTTTTTTTTTTTTTCTATGCTACTTCCGTTACACGGTTCGATTTTCGTTTAGACTCGTAAAGTTACGTACAATTACAAATAATGACGCGGGCGCGGCGTACGGCCAACGTGTTCGGACACTTGGCTGGCCCGTCGCAAGAATGGCCCAGTCCTAGAGACGAAAACACAACGAGTAACGGACGCATTATGATGTTCAATACGTTCCGTTGACATCCGCAGTGGTCTGTCGGACGGGCCCCTCCCCCCCCCATCCCCTTACCAATATACTCGGATTCAACGCTGAGCGCATCTCGCAAATGGTCGCGAAACCCACAGTCCATTGGTAATAATAGAAACGTGAAATCGTAAATCGGAAACGAATACCGGCGGGCTGCGAGACCTAAAACCGGACAGCAGTCTGCAGTGAAACGGGGCGCCCGAAACCCCCGTTATGCCGTTTCGCGCATCTCGCACCCGTACATTAATAGAAAGTGCCGTTTTCTGTCGTTAACTCTTTCGAACCGCGCGGAATCGGTTTCGCCGACGCGGCGCGGTCCCCTCGTAGCCGACGGCTAGTGCCTTACGACACTGAACGCTGACGGCCGAGTACGACCCGACACCACTGTATACAAATCTTCGGGATGAGATTCGGCCGATGGCGATGCGCGTAAAACCGCGTGGAACTGTCGACAAAACTTTGACAATTCACGACGCTGAAATCGATACAGTAATAACGTTCAACGTGCGATTGTTCGGCGGCGCCGTATCGAATTTAAACGGCGGGTGTACCGCCCAGCGTCGGTGTAACAGTTCAGTATAATGCACCGTACACTCGACGATTAATGTCACGAGAAATACGCGTAGCTATTAATTGTAATAATAATGACGTTCCGAACAACGCGAACTAATCTGTCCCTAGACCGCCGTAGCGTACTGTGTGATTGCGCTAGTAAATGTAGATAATCATTTAATTACAACTATGAAATTATTAAAACGGTTAATACTCGGGAATAATTATATTAAATAAAGATAAAATAAAAAAAAAAATTAAAAAATGCGTCGTCGCCTGGAATATTATGATGAGAGTGCACTGTAGACGACCGGTTTCGAATTATAATAAATTCATCGTCGGGTATATCACAGTCAATATGCGAAAAGCGACTGAATATCAAAAACTAAATGAACGAATACGTGGAAAAAAAAATACAAATTATACAAACTGACCGTTTTGCACGGAAAAAAAATGTATTTTAATAGGAGAGATTGTTTAAAACGGGTTATTATTAGACACGGGTACGTTAAGAGATATAAAACATTTGGTTATTGATAATTATCCGAAATGTATTGACATAAGATATTATTTTTAAAATCGGTTCGTACGTTTAAAATATTATTAAAATTATTTTTCTTTATTTCATCGTGTATAAGCAATCATTCTAAAACCGGATTAATGTGAACGTTATTTTGGGCATTTAATATCCCTGAGTCTGTATTGATATCAAAGCATATGTTATTTTCTAAAACATTTTAAGCGAAATTCGAATTAGGGACAGTCGTTTTATAATTTCATTTCAGAAATGTGTTTTTTATATTTCATTTTAAAATTTCTATTTGTCTTGCCTGTATAAAATGTATTACAGTTACATTAAAGTATTAAGGTATTATTCATACCAGCATTTACAAAAGAAGGGGGATTTTTTTTTGTGAAGTTTTTTGTTCTATTGTTTATACGTCTGATTAAATTGTTATTAGTCTTAAGAGCGATTTTTACATTATTTGTATGATAGTTTTACGGTAAATAAACATTAGTACCTAATACGTTTCTAAATCTCCAGCGACGGCTATACTCCTCGTGATTTAGGTTTAATACCGTGTAGAGGCATAAATACTAGAGGTAGGTATAAATTACTATTTATTGCCACACAAACGAAAAATTAGTTCGGCGCCATTGCAATTTTTAACTGTTACGAATTTGGGTAGTGATATTATGTGTCGTACGCGATCTAACCGAAAATCATATCGAATTACGGGATCATTCATTATAAATTTATTCTGGTTATTTATTTTTACAATCGCAAGAATAATTCGTACAACACTTTAGTAATGATAATGCATAACAATACAGGTAATTTACTTACTATTTTTTTTTTTTTTCATCAAAAAATGTCGTATTCATGTCGGTTAGAAAATCGTCGAATATAGTATTTAAATGACGGACGTATTTATCGGCGCCACTCTTCTTTTGAGAAGTGCCTTTCAAGTAAAGTTGAAGTTTCACCTATTACTTTTATGTCATATTTTTTTTTTCACGATACCCCAAAAACCCTCGATAGATTGTGCACGAGCTCCGTGTATTCCCAGTTCTCGGTATTATTTTTATGTTATCGTAATTAATTGGGTTATAAAAGTATGTAACATAATGTAGGACAGTCTTCAATGTATCGTTCATATATGTTTATCGGTCGGGTTATTTTTCGATTTCTAGATTGCTGGCAGATACACGCCCATTTTGGAAGATCGCGAACGACATCTGCACTACCAAAATTTGAACATTTTCAAGTAGATACGTTTAAAATCGGTGTCCTGGATACAGTAATTTTTATTTTTCAGTTATACATCATATGTTGTTGTATTTTATTGTATTATATTATACTATATTTGAAACAATAATTTAAATCCCCCCCCCCCGGATACGCCATTGTACAATACGAAAGCGTCATTATGTGTTTGGGGCACATTACCTTTTTTTTCGCATAATAAAAACAGTGTGTTAGGGCGAGTTCATCGATAATGTGATTGACCGAGTATGATAAGTGCAATGTAAAATATAAAAAGATAAGATTGTAAACAACCCGTACTAAAAATGGCATAGAATAGCTGCACATAATATTTCACAATTGGTTTTTCTATATCATCGATCAGATAACGAAAATTGCGATTTCCTTATGGGTAATAATACTATATTGATCTAAACTCAATAATTATAGTTTTTCAAATATCGGGTTTGTTCGAATATCGGAAACGTGAAATCGTTATAGTGTTTTAGTTATTAGTATTTAGTACCAGTGCATGCATAACTATGTGCGTAATTGCATAATTACGACGAGTCGTGTGCCAAATATGGATCATAAAATTGAAAACGATTTTACTGCAATATAGGTAAGAAATAAACGATGTATTTCGATTAAAAATGTTTAATCACAATCGTGGAAATTACAAACAGTCCCAAGTCTGTCAACATGAGAGAGAAAAAGGATTGCTGTAAGTCGCTAAACACATTACAATATTTCAAAACCACTCGCCCGAACGCATTGTGGAAAATTGCCCAAACACAATGCAATTTTCACAAACTCGCCTAAACGCAAACCACCCACAATACGATTTCCTTTGTATTTTTATTGTCATTTTATTGATTGTTGTATTTCACGTCTATAGTTATTGTAGGCGTGGCCAGATTTTCACAGCAGGTATTGCTGAAATGTCTCGAAAGTCTTTAAAAAAAAAAAAAAAAAAAAAAAAACGTGATACTGTTTCAATTGATAACGTGAATTACCTATAGATTATATAGGTTAAATAGGTATCTGTAATCGCGTGTATTTTAATTAGGGAATATTTTTTTGAATGCCATTTTAAATGGTTATTTAAAATTTAAATTTTGTCCTAGAATATCTGAACACTTCAATCGGTAATTTTCAATACTCATTGCATTAAATAGTTATATACCTATAAGTTGATTTGAACACCGGCACGAAATATTAAAGTTTACGGTTTTATAAGAACAAATGTTGGTTTCACACGAACTGGTAAAAACTTAGGTATTAAGGTATTAGTTAATACACCTGAAAAATGGCTAGGGAACACTAAACAAACTTGAGAAATAGTATTTATTATTTGAATACTATCTATCTACGTCGTTCAGTATTTCTAATAAGGAACACTATAGATAATGAAAAAATATAAATTAACGTGTCGATAAAATGTATGAAAATAAACCACGATCAAATTTATTTAAATTGTTTTATTTCATCATGGTTACCACCTCGTTAAATAAAACTGATAACAGAAGTGACCTATTAGCAAGAATTATAGTTGGACTATAGCTTTATTATTTCTGTATAAAAGGGTAGTCGCCGTTGTTACAGATTAGTGTTGTCACTATATATTGTTTATGTTATCACTTATCGGCAACTGAAACTTGATTAGTATTTACCATCAAATGTAACTTTTAAACAGTGCTTGAGTTGGAAAAATAAAAGAAGGGGGACTACTATGAGACATTAAAAAAAAATTAGCGTCTCTTTGTAACGATTGATTTCAACCTCTCATTACACTAATTTGAAAAAAAAAAACCATTATCCATTTCCACAGAATACAATTAACTTTAGATTAACATTCATTATTAATTGTTAATTAATAGTTTTACATTTATAGATAGGTTACAATTGTATACTTCAAATATCGGATGCACTCGGCTATCGTTCACCATTTTCGGTTATACCTTATGTACGAAGCCAAAATTGTATGCAATTTAAAATGGTTATTCGTTAAAATACAATTAGATTAGTAATAAAATAATAATTTAAAAACAAAATTATTAAAATGGTTAATACTCGGGAATAATTATAGTAAATAAATATAAAAATAAAAAATAAATAAATGAACAAATGCGTCGTCGCCTCGAATATTATGATAAGTGAACTATAGACGACCGGTTTCGAATTATAAATTCATCATCAGGTATATCACAGTCAAAATGCAAAAAGCGACTGAATAAAAAAATTAAATGAAGGAATACATAGAAAAAAAAATACAAATTATACAAACCGACCGTTTCGCAAAAATGTATTTTAATAGGAGAGATTATTTAAAATGGGTTATTATTAGACGTAGATATGTTAAGAAATATAAATTATTTGGTTATTGATAATTATCTGAAATGTATTGACATAAGATATTTTTTTTAAAATCGGTTTGTACGTTTAAAATATTATTAAAATAATTTGTCTTTATTTCATCGTGTATAAACAATTATTCTAAAACCGGATTAATGTGAACGTTATTTTGGGCATTTAATATCCCTGAGTCTGTATTGATATCAAAGTTTATATTATGATTATTACTATATACATTTATACTCAGTACTCACCAACCTCTATAACCTACTACCTTGAATGTTTATACTCATTCCATCCGATTATCCAAAATCCCAAAAATTACCGAAAACACGAACACCCACCCAAAATATAATGTGTAGCGACTGCTACACTGGAAATATAGTTTGGGTGCCACTGTGTACCTATGCTTTGTAATTATTCGTTACAGTCAATTAATATTTTTTAACGAGAATATAATATCGTCTTGTTTCTCGCGTGTTTACTACACGTGTATACCAATCACTATAAATATTGTACAGGTACTACAATATTACATTATATAACTAAATTATATAATACTCCGTAGACGAGTAATGATTATCCAAAAATACACGACAAATTACAATGCAGGGACTTATTTAAAAGGAGGGAACATTTGCTATATTCCAAGGGGACGCATTATCTTTTAAGACTGAAGTTCTGAGCAAAAAGCTCTTTGCACTATCTATAATATAGGTTCGTTTTTTTTTCCTCTCGGAAATTACGTTTTTAGTTACCATTATAAACATTTTTCGAAATATTGTCAGTTGAACCGATAACAAAATTATCGCATTATAGAATATTTTGTAAAATACATTATTTTATCCATAATGCGGTTCGTATTTGTGTTAAAAACAAAATGTCTTTGTGGAAATATCAAATTAAATATTTAAATTTTGATATCGAGTGACCGGTGAAATGTAGATTTGAAGAAATAATATGATTTTTAATAACTGGTAGTTGATACAAAGTTCGGAATATGCGTAGGTATTTGTATTATATTTTTTTTCTACATTCTAAGCGGAGCGAGGAATGTATTAGTTTTACAATGATGTTTATTATCAGTCATGCAATCAATACTCACGTCTATCGTGTCAGGCTATAATATGATAATAATATATCAATATAATATTATCATCGATTATAAATATAGTTACTATTTATAGTATATTTTTTAAGGTCATGTCTCATGTGATAACATGACCTTACATAATATTGAAGGTGTAATATGTTTATATTCAAGCCTGGATTAAAATGATTTTGGGCCTGAGGCCAAACAATTTTAGTGGTCCATAAACATGTTTAAAATGTTGGTGTTTATACAGTACTACCAGCCAAGGCCCGGGGCCCACAATATTACGATATCCAGGGGTCTGCGGCCATGGCCCCCTCTTCCCCCCTCCATTTAATCCAGGCCTGTTTACATTCAATGATATTATGTACACACAATTTGAAATGATAAAATGTATTTTATAGTATAGATATCATTAAACTTATTACGAGCCAAAACGTGTACGGTAGCGTGTGACGTAGTGTTAATGCGTATAAACAATTATTATCCTGCCATATTTATTAAGAGGACGCTACAACCGCATATACCGTCTCCGTCTAATTAACGGGCAACATAGCAAAATTACATAATTTAGGTTGAAATTATAGAGTTTAAACACAAAAATGTGTTGTGACTATATTATTATGTATTGTATGGTTCGGAGTGTTGGACGGTAGACAGAAAAACAGTACAGAGAATGAGTGTAGTAGAGATAAGAATGCTTCGGTGGATGAGCGGTGTGACGAGAGGAGATAGGATACGGAGTGAGTACATAAAGGTAGTTTAGGCGTGGTTTCGATGCGGACAAAATAAACTGAGATTGTTTGGGCATATCACGGGGAAAGATGAATCTAAGTCAGTAAGAATTGTAACGAAAATGAACGCACGAAGAAAAAGGTGGAGAGAAAGACTGCATTGGAGGTGATTGGATGCGATTGAGAATGATATGAGAACAGTCGGTGTATACGAGGTAGGAGATCGGGTCAAGTAGAAGTTTAGAACGAGGGTGGCTGACCTCAAATACTTGGGATAAACAAAGTGAAGTAGAAGAAGAAGAAATGCAAATATTAACATTGAACTATAGGAATAATAATTTTGAGAGTTGTACCTACACAGATTTTTTCTGAAGGTTCTCATACAAAAATAACTATAAACATACAAGTTTTTTTTTTGATAATATTAACTTTTTTTATGGCAATTTTTTTGAAAAAAATCTACGTTGAACTTTCGAATATACCTCTATATACTTTATTATTTTTGTTTAAACTTTATAATTTAATATAATTCTATAATTAACAATACAATTTACGATCTAAGTAACGTAATTTTGCTGTATTGACTGTTAGTTAGACAGTAGATGCTAGACCGGTGGTTTTCAAAACTGAAACATTTTCTAGGAGCACCACAATCTTTTAAAAGTTTTTGTTTTTAAGTGACCGATTGCATTGAATTGTTAAAAAATAATATACGAAAATGGATGCGTTTAGGCGCAATGCATTCGCGATGTTTACATATTTATAAATCGAATGTTAGTAGGAAGAAAACAATTAAGATAAGTTATCCTAGGTAACCTTCAAAATAACGTAAATAAATTTGAAAAAATTATTCACCGTCGAAACCACGTGCCGTGAACATTTTGTGAAGAGTATAGTGCATCGCGTTCAAAACAAGTTTGAAAACCACTGTGCTAGACAGTAGACAGTAGTTATTTTTTACATCGTAGTCATTATTTTATTAAACAAACAAAAAAATACGCTCGTATAATAAACTGTACCCATTTACCTGCACACGTGCTGACGTACGCGTATTGGTATCTATACATGTCTTTATCCCAATAAGGACTTGTTAAGAGGATGCCACACCCGCATGTATACTTGTCTCCGTCTTACAAACGCACCACACAGTAAATTTGGGTTCAGTAGGACAATTAATTTTGTGCCTCCTGTTTAAATATTAGAGTGAATTGGCGTGCCACGCGTAACTGAAAGATAAGAACATTATCCGTGATTCTACGCCGCGCGTTTTCCGACACTTTAACTTTTATTCGAGAAACAAGCATTTTTCAATTGTTATATTATATACACTCGTATATTTCGCTTGAATATTAAAATATCGAAAAAACTGACGTAGTCGCATAGAATTATATGTTCTTTAATGCACGTTTAAGTTTGGTAATAGGAGTCAATTCACTTCAATATTAAAACTAATGACACGACATTATTGTCTTACTGAACGCAAATTGGCTATGTCATGCGTTTTGTAAGACGGAGATTGTTATTGGCATGGGTGTCTCGTTCTCTAATTAGCTTATTCGTTTATTTTATTTACACGTAAAAAATACATTTTATTTTGATTTCAGGAAATGAGAACTTTCTATTCATTTTTTCTTGTACTGTTATGCAATGTTTTTCCTTTTGGTTTTTTGCTCTAAATAGCATAATTGTTTGTACTTTCAAAACGTTTTTTGCTTGTATTGAAAACCATATACCTACACAATTGGTTTTGGCCGTTCTTCCTTGAGATCACAGATTTAATACAGGGACTGAAACCATTTCGAAAATAACCGGTTCTGGAACCCAAAGAACCTTATAAATTATTTATATATACGTACGCGTGCATAACTCCGGCAATTAAATATATAACAGTTCCTGATATGATAATAGGTGTTGTATGAGTGTTTTACAAATAAAATTATTAATTTTCAGCTCTTTTGCAACCATCTCGCGTTTTAACGAACTTCGCGTATCGTTATTCGTTATATACCTATACGGCTATACATTATATGATCAAAGAAATTTGCGATTTATTCACGATATGATATGAAGCTTCCAATAATATTGCGGCGCTTTATTCAATTATTGTGCGGGTTGATGAAAGGCGACGAACGTATAATCTGAGCATAATATTGCTGCGAATTACTACGTATTTTCCGTATGAACACGGATTACGGTTTAATATAACTCGTTAATTTCGTATATTTTCATATTCGTATTTCCTAAACATAACAGCAAAGACGGTCCCGGGAACTTCCTGTTAAGTACAGTGGCAGTCATTTGCGTAGAAATAAATTATGATTAATACGCACTAGGTATAATAAAAGAATGGATCGTTTTAGTACATACACGTAGTATATTGCTCGGTTTAAAAAAACAATACGGTGATCGACGTAGTACATAAATATACTAAACGGGAGTTATATTATCACGAGAACGTGAACAGCGCGTGCACCGAAGTTTAGACGATATTTTTTATGAATGAATCTGAGAAATTACTCGGGCTGTGATTATATTATTGAACCGTTTATTTTACACGTACAATGTTTGAACGTTTATGTACGCATGTGGTTTATGTGTGCGATAAATGTATCATCGATCTTACTGCGAGTATCAACACAATAGGAAATTGCTGGTCACCTCGATCTGCTTGAAGATCAAAGCTGAGATGTATGAAGTGTGATCAAATTGGAGTGTGGATATCAAATTATTTGCAAGTCGCACTTATTGCGGCCAAATAAAACGTGAAACCTCTTGCTAACGATACGAGGCGATACACCGAGCTTGGCAAAAGCACATTATGAATTAGAAGAAGACTGACACATCTATGTAAGTGGCCGGTGCTTAGAACTTTTATGATAATTTCAGTACCGGTTACGGTTGCGATTCTTTAAATTACAGAATTAAGGTTTCGGTTTTAGTACCGGTATATACCGGTATTTATAGTGGTATATATTTTTTTTTAAAAAGACGATAAAAAATCAAATATATAAATCATAATAAATATTATCTAAAATGACATAAAATCAAATTATAGCTGTCTTAACAATGGGTTAAAGGACTTAGGTAAGTTTACTATTTCATTTTAAAAACATCCTAAACAAATTTTAAAAACATGGACAGAACTGTGGTGTTTTTCGAACGTTTTTAATGGTTTTTTCAATAACAATACAAATAACGTCATTCAATCCTGCACTTTATTGTTCGATAGTTTATAATAAGAACAATCGACAGTAATAATAATTATTCGTTATCGCCCATTACGCTTATTTTTTTTTTTTTAACTGTTCAGAAATTATTAGGTGTATATTATATTGTATTAAATTTAATATGTATATATATATATATATATATATATTATAAATAAAAAGATGTGTACGAGTATAGTAATTATTCATCCATCTCACAATTTGATAACAATTTACGTTATTTATATTACAGTAGATACCGTTTATTATGACACCGAATGTAGACCATTCGGCTGTAATGACCTTAGATTGAAGGTCCCAGAAAAACTATACTATATTGTATGTACTAATTTGTATAGATTATTATGACGTCTGTTTAATGGCTAGACGGATGTTGTGACGGTTATTTTCGATAACGGATTTTTGTTACCTATAATGAGTGTATTCAACTTTTGTCGAAGGCAATATGTTTTTAATACAATTTAAATTTAATTTTAAAATAATAAAATAATTTTTTATTATTTTACTTTTTTCTGTATGTATTCAAATCACGATTTAATGATAAAAATATGATACATTAATTTATTGTACTTAATATAACATTATTATGTTCATATAAATACAAACAGTGTGTCCCACCATGTTCGAGGAATTTGTCTAGCGCTGTTAATATTGAATTTATTATGATTTTTTTTTTTTAACCGGTTTGCCTTCGAGTGGGTCATCGATTTGGAGAAAAATGTAATTTTTATTTTCATCCTCAAAGCACAAAAAAAACTTAATTTATTCACTTTATACAATTTTCAAAATAGCCATTTTGTAAAAATTAAAATTTATCACGCATTCATATCCGATGAATAATTTCTTAGTTATAGCCGTTTTAATTTCTAGAAAATTAAAACAATTAAGATTCAATAAAATAACACGTTATTCGATTAAGAACCACAATACGGTAATTCTTTAATTACCTTCTATGAAAATAAAAATTTAATTTTTCTCCAAATCGATGTCGCCCTCGAATGCAAACCGATTGAAAAATAAAAAATCGGAAAAAATTTAATATTAATAGTGCTAAAAAAATCCGTCGAACATCGTGTGACACACTGTATACGTAATACATGTACATAATCGAGTTTTTAAATTGTATTTTATCATTTAAATTATTATGACAATCTTACTGACATCAAGTTATTAATTTTGTTAACATCTTTCAAGAAGGCCGCTAAGCAATTATCGCATTCTACTCCATTATCACCTCGAGAAGACGGGCACGTCTATAAAAGTGGCTCTCTCTAGCTCAATTATCAAACGTCGAGTTTGACTCTTACGCAAATTACCGGTGTAGACACTAGAGTTATGGCTAAAGAAAGTAAACACGATTTAATGTATTGCATACATGAAGTGATACAATGCAACTGTTAGTTTTAGGTATAGATTGGGAGTGTTATATACAGCAGCACGCCCATTGGCGTGAGCAGACCTTAATAGCAAGGGGAACAAAAATTTTGTTTTGTCAACATCACCAGTGACTGCGGAATATTTTCTCGAAGAAGAGGGAACTAAATATGTTAATCTAATAAGAATTATATATTTCTATTATATAGTGAATTGAATAGTTACCTATAATATTATACAAATATTACACTTTGTTTTATACTTATGTTCTCATTATTAACCAAAAAATATCGCATTGTTATTAGTATAAAACATGATAGTTAATAATAATTAACTGGATTATTTTTTTCATACCATCGGTTTGTGATAAATTGTCATCATATTTATATCAGTCACGAACTCTCGAACACGATTACCTTAATAAATAATGATTACCTAAACAAATGTAGTAATATTAGTTTATTTTGAGAAAAATTCAATCCTTGGGGGGGGGGAGCAGCTGCTCATCCTGACCCCCCCACCCCCCGTGCGTACGCTTATGAATCCGCCTTGGGTTCTGCATCTATTGTATTAGTACGGAAAAGGATGACAAGTACAGCAACCCGCCTTTGGTTTTGCAACTACTGTACCGGTCTGTATAGAAGTTAATAGGTAAGAAGGTAGAGAGCAAAAAAAGACGGACTCTGCCGGCCGAACCCAAAGAACTCATTTACGAGTACACGCGTGGCGTTTTTATAAGCTTTCGACGTGTCCCACATCGGTGCCCCCCACCTGGCTAATACGGCCGATCGAGTGTGGTGTCTCAAGTGGTGAACGACCTAGGTATTTAAACACGTGTGTTTTTTTATTTGTCTGGAGTAAAGGAATTTCTTATGTGCCGTGTCAACAGACAATTGATAATCGCATTGTTTCACGCTCTTTAGTTTTATTATGCATTACAAAAATCAAAATATTAAATATATTACAGCGTGATACAAGGGTACACAAGTGCATAACTTTTCTCAACACACATAAAACGTGCTGCGTAAAGGTGTACACAGTGAAACACGGGACACAGTTCGATTTAAATGAGTGGTTTTAATCTATACCTCCATAATATTATGTCTGATTGTCCGGTAATTTACCTTTTAAATTCGTCACTTCCTTGTTTATAACAATCAAATTAAATAATAATAACTGGTGTTTTTTCACCCGTCTTTTGGCGGCATGCAGGTAACCTATAAATAAAAAAAATTAAAAAATTCGTAATAAAAAGCCTTTCGACCTTTTTCTTGTTATGAATGACGAGTGTGCATAATTTTATTAAAATTGTTAATTTGTATAGTGTACAGACATACATATAAAGACGGGATTTAGATTTTATATAATACAGTAAATATAAAACTTCCGTTAACGGTCAAATCTATTTAACGGTAATTTTTTTTTTTTGGTCCCGTCAAGGGTTCTGGGAAAAATAAATGCATACTTCTATACAGCGGGCACTCTAAATAACGGTCTAAGTATAAGTACTTTGTATCCAAAAACAGGCGTGTAGTTATCCTATCGAACTCAACTTATCGATAATGCTATAAACACGGCGGGTCTGTGTATTATATTTTTCATTAGTTAAATACGTTTTGAACTTTTATAGAGCGTGGTTATAATAGTTCCGACCGAAAACACCTAACTGTAACAAAAAAAAAAATCGAGCCGTTAGATTATTACGAAAAAAAAAATGCGAGTTCACGTGCTCTCGTGGATAAACTAGAAATAGAAGAAAATCTGAACAATGAAGAATGAAAAAAATATCACTAATAGTCATTTATCACTAGAAATAATGATGAAGAGAAATTTAATGAAGAAATTGAGGAAATCGGAGGAACTTAAGAATCTGAGTGAAATGTATCAAATTATTCGGAGATTGTAAATTAAATAATTAGGTTAAGTTAGGTTAAATATGATTTTACTCATTAAACAGATGACGTAGATGGTCTTAATTGTAAAAATAGCAAAAATTAATTTCGGAAACATTTAAATAATACAAATTCAAAACAAACTAATAATATTCAATTTTTTTAAATTTCAATATGCGATCAGTTTTAATTTTAAATTGTACGTACGTAGTAAATAAATCGTCAGTGTTGCACATAAATACGTCATAAATACGTTTTTTAGTGAACCTACATGTTATTATTGTGTAATTGGCTTTTTTTTTTTTTAATCTGAATGCACACTATATAGCGTTCATTATTTCCGGTCCCTTCGGTGATCGTTACATGGAAGTTTTACTGTATGTAAGATTCAACGTTTAGATCGGGGAAGTAATAGAGATGTGCCCTATCTATTGTCCGATAGATACTGGCACTGGTATTATACGGGTATACAATTTTACGGGATATATGTGTATACCATAATAATAATAATAATACATTAATACAATCTACATACAATATATTGATAAAACGATCATTTTGTATATTATATTAAGTGTATTGTTGTCTAGAATAAATCGACGGCGTAAATATATGCGAGTACACGAACTCGTCACACCGGAAACCCGTATACTTTGTGGGCGGTGGATGCAGGGAACGCGTAGACACGATTATAGTGGTCGCACGTGCGTCGTACGATAATTCGGCGATGATTAATAATAATAATAATAGTAATAATATTACGGAAATGGGCACGTACGTACCGTGTAGCTGGCGATCAATCTTGCGTAAGACACTCATTATCTCGGATATTATACATTTTCTTTCTAGAAAATTTAAGACGTATAGGCGTATTAGGCCCCCCTACTAAACCGACAGAATTCGAAAAATGACTTATTTATATCAAAGTACTCGGTTTACCCGGACGCGCCGTTTTGACGCTTTGGAAAAATACCGTAAATTTGCAATAAAATTCAATAATAAACGCGGTTAAACAAAATATATATATACTAGAGGTGTACGTGTACTTTTAAAATAATAAAACAAATGCCTACATGAACAAAAAAAAGTTTATAAGACTGACATACTTTGCACGATTAGTATTTTGATTGGCCACTGTTATTGTAAGTGAGAAATTGGGAAGGCAGAGAATATTGAAGGGAATTTAATGTGTATTTGTACGTGACAATTAATCATTGTTAACGAAAAACGACTCTGAACGGGTGAACGAAAATTCGCGGTTATAGATTTACGACTTTCGTCAAAAAGTGATAGTATAATTATTGTAACAAAAAAAATTCTACATTACATTCATATATTTTTTTTTTTTTACCACAGAGTACGACTTATAAATTATAATGAACCTCCTGATAAGTTTTCAAGCATTTCTGTTTGGCCTAATAATTCTATCCACAGAGTACTTACTGAACAAAATTACATAAAGTACTTATAGAATTAAAGTGTTAATAAATAGCTCAACAATAGCTGAAATGTTTTAACACAACAAAAACAAAATTGAAGAAAACAATACTTATTGTCTCGTTTTTCCAACGTTTTTGTCTGATTTTTCCCAATTATCATAAAAACTGCTTGGAAAATCAAAAAAAACTTGTTTAAATTACCACTTAGATAAAATTTTCTTCCAGAAAATATATAACATCGGAGTAAAATTTCTGGTAGAAAAGTTGTTCACAGTTAAAAAGAAAAAATTATAATCAATAAACATCATTGTAAAACCAATACATCCCTTGCTTTACTCAGAATCTAAAAGCAGTAGCTGATTACTAGATTTCGGATGTTGAAGCTCATATAAAAAATTTAAAAAAAAACACCTAAAATGAGGCGAAAAACAAAAAAAAATTCGAAAATAGCACCGAAAATTCTAGAAGAGCACTAATAATCATTTTTAAGAACTCATAATTTAATTGATTTAATGTATATTTTAGTAGATAATACGACTGAAAGTCAGTAAACATTATTTTAAAAATATATCATAACAAAAAATTAACAATATACATATTATTGTGTAGAAGTAAATGCAATTCAAATACAATGTGACGTTAGCTCGTGGACGTTTGAAATAAATTCGAACCGCATAATATTCTAAATGTTTTAGAGCTACACTTGTTTCATAAGTTATTGAAAAGCGAAATAAGAACCGAAAAAGTAAATACTTTCCGAGATAACAAGTGTCTCGTCTCTAATCAATCAAGGATTGATTACGCTGTAACTGTAACACGTTTCCCTTAAATCTGCGGAACCTCGTGGCACGTTTTAATTTTTCGTAACGGTATTTCGTAATGCACGCTAAAAAAAGCCGCTCGGTTCTATAATATCATGACGAGTGCATAACGACCGGGTATACACGATGATTTTACAAAAATCGAGAGTGGTATCGTATTATTACGGTTGTGGATCGGCGGACGCGTTATGCCGTCCGAGTATACAATATAAATACGCGCGAATGGGCAAAAATACAGTACACTCCGGAGTTTCCGACCATAATACGTAATGGGACGACGAATAATGCAGGAAATCATACGAAAAATATCTAATCGGCAACGTGATATAATATATTATATTTAGGTGAACGTGCTTACGCAGTTACGCGTATTGTGCGCGCCTCGCGTAATGTACGACAACAATAATAATATTGATAAAAAAAACCGAGTGTGGGGAAACACTCGGTTTTTTGCGAGGAACCCCCCGCTTCCAGAAGAAAACAGTACTTGCATTGCAGTAACGCGCGTTCCCTTTGCCGCCGTGGAATTTTTTTCCGGTCGAACGAATCGCGTACCTCGCACTCTTTCCCGTAACCAACCTAAATCCGAACTTTCTTCAATGAGGAAGACGTACATTTTCGGCCCCCTATTTCTAAAAGTTTTACAGAGACATCATCAAACGTCCCTCGGTAAAGATCGATCCCTCTCGGAATACATATCCCAAATATTTAACAACGTATGCGTTTCGCGTTTTGATTTATTTTACTGTGATAACAGTATTTCTTATGGCTCGAATAATTTCTAACCCCTCTCCCCCCCCCCCCC